>PVJX010000271.1:60507-305824 GCA_004027295.1 Dolichotis patagonum | reverse complement strand
ATTCATTCCAGGAATGCAGGGATGGTTCAACATACGCAAAACAATAAATGTAATCCACCATATCAATAGAGCCAAAAGCAAGAACCACATGATCATCTCTATAGATGCAGAAAAAGCTTTTGATAAAGTCCAACACTCATTCATGATAAGAACCTTACAGAGAATTGGAATAGAGGGTCTTTATCTCAATATGGTAAAGTATTTGCCTTCTCTGTTAGCCAGTGCTTTCAGTATATTCTTTCTATTACACTGGCTCTTGCTGAAACAGCCTTACACAGAAGTGACAACTAGTAATTGAGCCCACATGTACATTTTACTAGAGTTCTGTTTACATCTTTTACAAAGTGCAGAAGGCTGAAGATGCAAACTTGTTATAATTGTGTGCCTTGGAATGGGGCTGAATACAGCTGTGAGGTTGATTTGGGAGCTCAACCACAAAATTATAAAACTATGGACAAACCTAGTGAGCACTCTGTTGACAAGAAGCCAGCATATGTGTTTAAGTTCTTCTTCATGCCAAGGTGTGTTTATCAACTTTAACAACACTAGATGGGCCTTTGAAGACTCCAACCAGTCTTTTGTCTATTAAAAAGTAATGAGCATAAAATGAGAAATGGTGTCAATTCATTTTTATGGTAGTATATTAGTCAGCTTTTTATAACTATAATGAAGCGCCTGGCACAGGCTAACTTTATAAAGAGATCTATTTAGCTCACAGTTTTGGAGGCTGAAAGTTCAAACAGCATAGCACAGACTGCAGTGAGGGTTCCTCTGGTTGCACACCTTTTGGCAAATGGTGATGCTGGAAACTGCTGTGAGAGCAAGCGCTCATAGATCAGGCCAGAGAGCACAGAGATTGGAGTGTGGCCAGGTTCATCCTGTTAGAATAACTCTCATGAATTCATACAAGAGACTGTTTCTTCTGAGGACAGTAACCCCACTGGCCTAAGGACATTCCTCTTAATTAAATGTTCCAGCATCTCCAAATATCATCAGCCTTGGGGCCCGAACTTTTAACACAAAAATTTGGGGGAATATATAATCCATACCCAAACTAGAGCATGAGACAGTAAAAGTAACCAAATAATATGGCAGACACATGTTTTTGTTCTGTTGAAATGGTTAAGAGAAAATAATCTGTTATTCATAGAAAGGTAAAAAATTATGTCAAAGAATGAACTGTTTTTTCAAACAGTAGCCCCATTCTGTGCTCTTACCAATACAGATATTATTACTTGACTACAGTTACCTCCTCTGTCTTGATCCTTGGCATGCCTTGGCATGATAGATTCTAAGATGCCCTCTATTTTAGTGGTTTCCAAATCAGATCTTTACCTTTATTCTTTTAGCAAAAAATCAGCCTCAAATCTGTAACATGCCTCCCCTCCTCCTGGCTGTCCCTCTGTCACTTTAGAATCACTTAAGCTAAATCTGAATTCACTTATGAGATAACTTTCAATCCAGTACCACAGGGTTCCCTATCTCTGCTCCCTTTCAATAGTATCTACATTTTTCAGGTCATGCAAATCAGAAAAAATTTATTCTTTCTGTCACTTCTATCTCTTCATATGTTGGACATTATTAGAGTAGGAAGGCAATTTGAGGATAGCCAAGGTGCCTTTGAGGATATCTAATCTGATCTGCTGAAAACTCAGGAATGTCTTTCAGAATGTCCCTGACAGCTATTTCATTGGTTGCTTTAATTGCCTAATTTCAAATATTAAAGAATAATTTTTTAAATAGAAAAAAATCAAGATACTTATACAAATAAAAAGTAAATGTACATTTCAAATATTTTTAAGTTCCTAATGTATGAGACAATCTGTAAGATAGTACAATGAGTTCAAAGGAATTTTCCAAGCACTCTTCATATCTAGGATGCAAATCTAGGATGTTAAAAAGAATTTATAAGTAGATAAGAAATAAATCACAGGGCAATAAGCAGTTGAACATAGCTAATTTGCATTTCCATAGACAGGAATGAATTACATTACTTTCATTTTCCTACAATTCACAGTTAACTTAGAAAAATGAAAGAGTTGAGATACTAGTATAAAATGGGTAGATTTGGGGTAGTCTATATCAAAGTTGTTCATAATTTTTCTATACACAGGTGGGAAGAATCTCTGTGAGCACACTATTTTTGTTGATACCTTACTATTATTATACAGTTTGCCTGACAGAGAAATACAATTTATATCATCCCTTTTTGTTCATGATACTTCCTAGAGTAGCCCAAAATATGTGTGGTAGGGTAATAGAGTAGCCCAAAACAGGTGGGCTCTGTTTTTCTGTGTTAAACCATATCAATTCTTTCTGAGTCTCTTCATATAAAGTATGAGAAATTTTCCAAAATCTAAATATTTGAATTAAACTCTTCATCCTGACAAGCTCTGGTATTCTTCTAATTTTTTTCTGACTCGTACCCATCTGTAAGTATCAGGTTGAAGTGGTTTTGAACTGAGCAATACTTAGTGGAATAGATGAATACTTAATTTTTATGCCATTTTGTATTTATGTAACTTTAAAGACATAGCCTGATAGTTAGAGGAAGATGGAAGTCGAAGTTTTCTATCCAGGTTACCTTACTGATACATTAGGCCAAACATATTGTGTAGTTCTCTCACTGACAAAACAAAGCATTTATAGCATCTCCCATTGATTTAAGATAGCAATAACCAATTGAGCCTCTACGCTGATGGATTTGAAAGGTACAAGTGACTACACAATTTAACATCACTTTAAGCCTATGTTTATATACATCTTAAGTATGGAATCAAACAAAATCTGTAAACCTTTTCTGATTTTCTTCCTCCCTTCCATCCTTTCTTAATTTCCTTTTGCAGGTCAAGATGCTAGCTAAAAACACTGACATACAGGGCCCCAGGCTTAGAAGGACGCTTCATTTACTTTTACTCTTTTCTGTCATCATCTTTAAATTATTCATAATTTTGAGACAGTAGATCATGCATTTTCATTTACATAGGACTTGACAAATTAGATAACTGCTCTTGCTTATCAATTTGAGGCTTTGTTACCCCATTTACCAATAATTGATTCTCGATAGTAGCAATTCTTCTTTTCTCTCTCTCCTCCTGATCCTGTAAACACTTCGGAATAGGCCTTTATCCCTTTCTAACTAACATGATTACATACCAACTGTGCATCTCTTCACCTGACTCCAGAAACTAACCTGTAAATCATTTGGCATGTGTGGTCCTGTTATTCCTCTATTACCTTCTCATTGTGACAGTTTCATGCTGAAAAAAATCTCAACAGGGGCAGGTCCAGACTTTGCTCAATCTGTAATATTCTTTTCTTGTCCTCTAATTTATCCTGTCCTAATCCGTGTTGCTCCCCCAATTGTATTTTTAACAGTAGCATGTTTACTTCCCTAAATCATGCCTTGCATGTTTTAGCATCTTTAAGTGATGCATTTATGCATTTAATCCTCCCACTGTTTAACAGTATAGAGTAAACTTGCCCTGTGTGAGGAGCACCTTGCTAGTAACGGTGGTTCTGCTGTGGAGGACAAAACATGCCTAACCCCTCCTCAGGTAATTGACGGTTAAGAGGGGCACGCAGGACTTTAATAAATAATGACTTCTTTAGAGCATCGTGGAAGAAGATGATTAGGAGCTATATGCGAAAGTTAAAGGAGCTATAACTTCCTTTTACTGTCAAAGCCGCTACTTTGTTAAACAACCACTAGTTCCGTCACAAGTTAACTTCCTGTTATGCATCCCTCTCACCGCGTTGACGCAGCTCATCCTGCACAACCCTTCTTCGTTAATATCATATTCCATTCTTTCCCGGTTAGACTGAGGTCTCATGTGCTTTGCTGTCCTTCACAATTCAGCTTGGTTGTCTACTCGGGAACCCTCACCATCCTCCCCTTTCTCCCATGTGTAGATCTCCATCCTTTGTCCTCCCCTGCAGCACGGAGCCCAGAATTCTCCTGGATCAGTGAGGTCCTGCATAGCCATCCTTCTCCTCACTCTGACACTACCGCAGTGTTCACACAGGGAGGAGGCTGCCTCTCTCATGCTCTGCGCGGCCTCAGGCCCACAGTAGGAGCTGCTCCGCAGTTTCTATACGGATGAAAACATAATTTGTTCTACTGTGTTTGCTACGCTCCTGAATGTCACTGTTGAGAAACCTCTTTGCTCTGGCGTAGAATCCTGATGTTACAGGAGTCTATGACCAAGTACAAATGCTGGCATATACAAACTTCCAGTAGGAATATACATAATCAGAAGACCCCATTTTTGGTTAGGTAGCTGACAGTATTGCCTAGAGATTTCAGTGATACCATTATATAATGTATTTTAAAATTTATTTGTTTTTTATGGATATGTTATTTATGTATTTATTTATTTTGGTATTGGGACTCAAACTCAGGACCTCACACTTGCCAGGCAGGCACTGTGTTGCTAAGCTATATCCCCAGCCTTTAAATTTGTTTTTAAAGGATACATAAAATGTAAAATTTACGGAGTGTGTATTCTTAGGGAAATGGTATTTATCTGATAACATGTGATGTTTCAATGTTTACATGCATTGTAAATCAGTGTAGATATAGCTATTTCCTCAAATATTTATCTTTCATTTACGGTGAAAATATTCAAAAAACTATTACCTAGATTTTTCATCATTACCTGTAGTTACCCTGCAGTTTAGTTTTTTGTTTGTCTTTGTTTTTGTTTTGCTCTACTAGAGCCTTTCTCTGAGCTACATCTCCAACCCATTTAATTTGTCAGTTTTGAGAAGGATCTTGGTAGGAGGTCTAGTCTGGTCTTGAACTTTCAATCCTCCTGCTTTGGCCTCTGAGTAACTGTGATTATAGGTGTGCACTACCATGCCAGAGTATACTATATATATATTTTTTTCCCACTGCCAGATAATTGCTTTAGAGTTTCTCTTTTAAACCTGAGGATCTTTTTGTTTCGTGTCAGATCTTCCCGTAAAAAATAAAAGGTAGCGGTATTCTTCGTATGGTATTTGAAAGCTCATTAATTCAGTCTGATGCAGGGGACATAGAGTTCCAATCCTGCCTCATGAGGTGGTGTTAGAAACCATGGAATATGAGAAAGGAGGAAGAAGTCCTCATGGCTTGTTAGCATCTAGAATTTTACACTTTTCCATTTGGTTTAAGATTTTCCTGATAGCGAGGAGGAGGGCCAGTGAGAGAGAAATTATCGAGATTTAAACATTAATTAAGACTTTGTCACTGTAGCAAGCTTTCATGGCACAGTGGATACACATGATCAGTGTAGTCACAATCAGGATGATCTATTAAGAAGATTGCAGTTTTCCTCGAATAAAATAGATGTGCAATACGTGAATTTTGTTTCATTGGTAGAAACTGGAAGTTATTTACATGAACTTTATCTCAAACCTCTTTTCTACACAGCACCTTTAAAGACAACTAATGTATATAGTTAGTTTACTTTAATAAGGAAAATTACTGTTAACCAAGATAGAGTTTTTAAAAAAATACTTATGAGCTCTCACATGGAATAGTTATTTGACTTGTACAATTTGACCAAGAAAAGGAAAAATAATAGTTAAAATACATTGCAACAGCAAGAAACTTGCTTTCACAACTGTGCAAAAAGAAAGTCACTATAATAGTCAAACATACCAAAATAGAATAGATGAGATCCATCAAATGTTAAGTTTTCCATGCTGGGGTGCACTCCAGTATTGCTTACAGAAATATTTCACTGAGTTAGGTGAAGCTGTTTGGGCAAGGTGTATGTTAGCTGTTTGCGAAGTTCCTTCCCAAACTCATACGAAATGTTCCTCCATACTTTGTCCAGTGCATGAGAGCTGGGGACTCAATTTCTCATCTGTACATATGCCAAACAGTGGTTATTGCTATGCAGTTGATTTCAGACCTGGAACAATACCCGAATGAGACTGTGTTAATGCAGGTTACCTGTTGTGTTTCTGAAAACTGCCAGACTTACTAAGCACTGAGCACATTTTCACCTTAACTGTGCTTGTGGGTTCTTTATTGATACTACTCACAGAGATGACTTCCTGAGTTTGAACAATCTAGTTTTTAAGCTGCTAACAACTTCCTATAAGACAATGTATTTCTATTTTCAAACTTGACATCTGAATACAGAAATGAAATACAGGAATGGAACGGAATGATCATGAGTTATGTGTAAAAGCAAACATTGTCCTGTGTAATGTAAGTTCTGGGTTGGCATTCCTTACCACGTGTATATGACTTCTAGCAGATGAGATGGGTCACAAATATCCCATTTATAGAAAAATAGCCCCCCCTTAATCTGAAAAAACTAAGAGTTAGAGCAGTTCTGTGGTATCTGCAAAATCACTAGTAACCAATATTATGAAGTTTTAAAAGCCTTCTGTCCTTAGATGATAGGTTGAAGATTTGTTTCTAAGAGTTATCAGTCTACATAGCATGTAGATAAACAAACATGAAACATGATGGGGCCTATTTAGCTGGAGTAGTTGCTTTAATTCCTCAAAGCCAATGTGAAGTAGTCCTAGGAGGAAAATAACTTCAGCCTTCCTGCAAACAAAGATAGTTTTGCTGATAAGTGAACACCATTTGACTCCTGGCTAGTGAGACTAAGACTCCAGCTTTTTGCTTTTTATTGTAAATAATGATGCTAAACATACCTTATGGGAAGTACTTTTTCAAACTAATGAGGCTGCGATTTGATGATTCATTCCACTTAAAAAATAGTCTGAGTTCTCAGTAGCACACACATAAATGATGGTTATGTTTTTTCCTTCCCATATTAAGAAAGAATCAAAGGGTTATTTTCATAGTGGGAGAGCCATATTTTTATAAATGGACTTAGAAACTAAAAACATGTTCACATCAATTATGAGCAAATTTTGTCAAGGGACTAATACTTTAGTTTCCATTTTACAAATTTTGTTGCTCCCTTTTCTTATGTTATTTTTATTTCATTCACTTTAATGGAGAGAACTTCAAGCTGGAAGCTTTTCTTTTCGTGCCATCTCACTTTTTATCACATATACTTTGGGTGTTTTTCCATCTTGCTGTATCAATTCTGAGCTACAACCTTCCTTGTAGTGCCTATTTTCCTTTCTGTTTATGGTGGATTCTTGTCTTTTGTTTCCCCAAAGGAAGTCATGGAGGAGGACGGGCATAATGTGGACTGGTGATGCAGGAGGGGTCTGACCTCTAGCCCCACTTCTTGTATTCATTAGCTTCATCAGCCCATGTTTCCTGTGCATTGATAATGAAACAGACACTGACTGTACAGAGATAAATAAAGTGCATTATCCCTTTTATCACAAAATGTACACCGTAACAGTAAATGCTTAGCTGTGTAACAGATTTGGTAAGCAATAGCCATAGCACCACATATATTAGCTGCACATTAAAGCCATACATGGTGTGGTCCTATCATTCATGTAATTGAAAACTTCAATGTTTAACTCACTGCTGGAATAAATGGTACAGGTTGAGTAAATACTTGGGACTGTCACACACGTGCATTGTCCTTAATCAGTATGGTTATCATTCATAACCAGCCGTTCTTCAGAAAAGACAACAGGTCCTTTTCCTTAGGAAAATGTTAATTTATTCCATGGGAACTGAGGACCCCTGCAGTGGATCCCAATCTTCTTCCAGGTGCTGTGGCACATGGCAAAATGAAAGAGCAAGAGACAAAACAGCGATGCAATGGGGACCTGGGGAGGCCAGTTGTCCACAGGGAACAAAAGGCCACGAGGAAGCCTGAAGCTCAATTTACTGATGACATTCACATTGAGGAAAATAGTGAGGAGATTATGGCTAGATGTGCTAGATAAGTGGCTAGGCAGGCAGGGCTTGTAAAGGAGGGAAGAAAGGGTCTTTGTAAAAGGAACAGGTCAGCCGGATTCAGGTTATGGTTAACGAGTAACCTGTTTTGTAGTCGATTGTAGAAAGGAATTTTCTCTGGAGTCAAGCAGGCCTCAGTGGAGACATAATCTCATGTCTTAGCCCTGCAGTCTCATGGCCAACTTCTCTGGGCTCAGCTGTGGCCATTGGTGAGGAGCAGTGTGCCGCCCAAACCTGCCACCTGCTTGCTTCTAAGAAGACAGTACACAGCTGAGGCCAGACCCGCTATTTACACTGAAAGTCGGTTTAGGGCAGTCACCTCTCTACAGCCTGCAAAGCTGGCAAATAAGCACAGTCACGGTTTGGGTCTGGGGCAGGGCAGCGTGGCGGTCCTCCACACATGGATATTTATTTGTAATTCCTCAATTTTTTCACAATCATTTTTCATACAGTGATTCAAACTTAACACACACCCATACTTCTTAAGTAAAAGTCTCTACTCCATTACACCAAAGTTTTGTTATGTCTCCAACAGCCTCATAGCAATAAAAATGATAATCAATAAGCTCTTGAAATTTCCTCCCTATATGATTTTTGACATAATGGAAGGTGTACATTAATACTTGTATTATATACTTCAGCATAATTGTTTTGTGGGAAATAATTCTTGTAATATATGTGTCCTAATCAGGTTTCAGGTGTGTTTTTCATTTTCCTGATGACCTGTTAGTGACATTTAAAGAGCAGAGCAGATCTTCATGTCTACTAGGATCCATGGTACTTTTTATTTTTTATTTCCATTACTGGAGATTAAATCCATAGCCCTTACACTGAAGGACAACTCTCTTCTTTTTGACATTTTGTTTTGAGACAAGGTCTCACTCATTGTTATTTCCTTTGTTTTTATTTCATTTTACTATACAAGTGGTATTTATTTATTTTGTGTTTCATAAGCTTTAAGAGCAAGAACTTGTTTTCTTAGCTTGGAATTAATTAAGAAATCCTGGATTATTCTATTTTTTTTTCAGCAAATCTCAGTGCACAGGATTTGAGAGTCAGAAGGCAGAGGGCTAGGATGAGGCCCATTTTCCATCAAACTAAGTGTCAGTTTCCCTGTGCAGGAAAAGGGGATGAGAAACCTACCTCACAGCATTGTCATGCAAAGTAATCCATGCAGTGTATTTAACCTCATACATGGTAAACAGTTAAGTGTTTAATCAATACCCAACATAACCGTTATATGTTCTATAAATGCTTATGATACGCGTATAGTTGTCAAATTCTGTGCTCAGTGTTATTATTTATTATGTTAAGCCTTCTGTTCAAAAGTTATTTTGGCCTTCGGGACATTTGCCTTTCCCAGCATAATTTATTTTCTTTTAAATTGGAATAAAATAAAACTCAGTCAGTCATAAGAAGGGGTCAGGCTTGTTCGGAGAAAGTAATATACCTTACTCCTCTACAGTGGTTCAAATCTCTTCAATTCATTACTTCATCTTTTCTTTAAATTTGCATGTCTCTCTCTATCCTGCTGGTATTGACCTTTATTTTATAGCTTGTGTTCCTTCCAACTTTTTATCCCAGTAATAAGTGCAGTGGAAACAAATCAAGCTCAGAAGACTGAGGGACCTGGGATTGAACCTACAGTTCGTCCCTTCCTCGTGTGGCCTTGAGCAAATTAAACCCTGAGTCTGGGTCCCGCTTTCTAACTGGGGAATAATGCCTGCTAATTGATTATTTGAGAACTAATAATAATAGAGCAGCCCAACCAATGGTACTTGTCCCTGATTTGGCCAGGTTTTTGTGTGAATAACTAAATTGCCAATGCCTTGTCATTTTACTTAAGTCCCTGGGATGTGTTTATTGATTTGGATTCAGATTAAATTATTTTGAAGGAAATGTCTTCATGACTACAATAATTTGGGGAACCAGTGATATAATTTAGGTTGTGATTATAGGCCTTTACAATGTTTTTTAAAAGATAAAAACCTGATTACATCATTCCAAATTTATTTATAAACGAGAAGCAAATCTTGTAGACCTTATTGATCTGTGGATCAAATGTAAACATACTAGCATGCAGTACACACTTATTTAACTTTATTTTTACTACAGCAAGTGACCACAGGAGAGTGAAATATAAATGATGTTACTGACTCCCCCATCTGCCCATGTAAAGGCAGGCTATCTTCAAACTCTCCCAGAGCTAACTGCAAGCCAGGCAGATTGCTGAGCAAGAAACTTTGCTTTCCTATGAATATAAATTACGTATTTTTTATTTTATGGAGAAAAAGGTAAAACAAAATTTCATAACAAAATAACAGGATAATAATAATAGATAATATAGTACATGTAGTTACCTTTAAGGTAGTTGCTCAGGATCAAATAAATGGGTGTAAATATTATCTCCAATCAATATTAGCACAAACCTCCTTTTTAATGAATGAAGAGATATGAATGGTATAACTGACTTGCATTTTTTTCCCTTTCCCAACTTGCCTTTCTTCTTTCACCCATCCTAGTTCCTTTTCCTTTTGAACAATTTCTTCCATTTTACAGTATCTATTATACATTTAAGAACTGATTTCCTGTTTCAGTTTCTCACACCAGGGAGACACTACAGTGACTGCTGGTTTATTTCAGTTATGAGTATTCTCTCAAGTTCCATCCATTTACCTATAAAAGTCTCAAATTTATCCTTTTTGTGGTGGAGTAGTACCCCATTGTATAAAAATATCACATTATTTTTTATCCATTCCTCAGTTGATGAGAATTTGGGTTGTTTCCAAGATTTAGTTATTATAAATTGTGGTGCTATAACCATAGGTACACATATATTCCTGTGAAGATGTTTTTAATTCTTCTGGAAAGATATCAAAAGGGGAATATCTAGGTAGAATGGAACTTCTACTCCTAGTTTTTTGAGGAATCTCCGCACTGATTGCCACAGTAGTTGCATCAGTGTGTACTCCCACCCACAGTGGAAAACTGTTTTTTCCCTATAGCCCTTCTGATGTTTGTTATTGGTTGATTTCTTGATGATAGCCCCTGTTTTGGGGGTGAGATTGAATTTCAATGTTGTTTTAATTCATATCTCTTGAATGACCAGTTATGATGAACCTTTTGTCATATATTTATTTTCCATTTGTATTTCTTCCTCTGAGAAGTGTGTATTCATCTCAGATGCCCATTTTTGAATTGGATATTTGAATTTAGAGGCTCTGAATTTTTTTTTTTTCAATTCTGTGTTCTAGATAGAAGTCCTTTGTCTGAAGGACAGTTGGCTAATTTTTTTCTCACTCTGTGGGTTGTCTTTTCACTTTATTGGTGATTTCTTTTGATGTGAAAAACCTTTTTAATAAGATTAGATTCCATGTGTTGATTCTTTGATATTTTCTTGTAGTGTGGGTTTCATTCATGAACTTTCCACCTTCTCCTTTGTGTTCAAGATTTCTTCCTACTTTCTCTTCTAGTGTTTCTGTTTTAATATTTAGACAATTGACCCATTTTTATTTTAGTTTAGTTCATGATGTTAGACATGGGTCTAGTTTTAGTCTTTGACAAGTATAAAGCCAGTTTTTTTCCAGCATTGTTTATTAAGGAGACTGTCTTTCTTCCAGTGAACTGGTTTGGCCCCTTTGTCAAAGATAAGGTAGCTGAGTGTCTTTAATGTTGTGTATACATCTTCTAATGTGTTCCACTGTTCCTCATGTCTGTTTTTTTTTTTCCCAGTCCCATGCTGATTTTATCACAGTAGCTTTGTAGTATAATTTCAGGTCAGGGATTGCCTTACCTTTGTTGTCCAGAGTTACCTTCACTCTTCTAGGTCTCTTCTCCTTCCAGATGAATTTTAGGAAGGTTTTAGCTAGTTCTGTGATGTATACTAAAGGTCATTTAATTAGGATTGCATGAAACCTGCATAACAATTTTGTGCATATGGTCACTTTCACTATGTTAGTTCTTCCTATCCATGAGCAAGGGATGTCTTTCCATTTTCTGATACACTCTTCAAACTGCTTTTTAAAAAATATATAGATCCTTTACTTCATTTGTTAGATTAATTCCTAAGTATTTCATGTCTTTGGATGGATGCTATTGTGAAGAGTGTTGTTCCCCTAATTTCTTTCTCAGTGATTGTGTTATCTGTGTATAGGAATGCTATTGATTTTTAAGTTTTGTCTTGGTATCCAGTTATACTACTGAATTTAGTTATTAAATTCAGAAGTCTTTTGGTGGAGTATTTGTGGTCTTCTATGTAGAGTATCATGTCTTCTGCGAACAATGATAATTTAACTTCTTCCTTTCCTATCCTCAATCCTTTTATTTCTCTCATCTAATTGTGCTTGCTAGTTTTTCCAGAACTGTACTGAATAGTGTTGAAAGTGGACATTCTTGTCTTGTCCTGATTGTAGAGTGAAAGCTTTCAGTTTTTGTCCATTTAGTATGATATTGGCTGTTGGTCTGTCATACATGGCTTTTATTTGATTGAGATAAAGACCATCTATTCCAATTTTCTGTAGGGTTTTTATCATGATGAGTGTTAGACTTTGTCAAAAGCTTTTGTTGCATCTATTGTGGTGATCATCTGATTTTTGTCTATGGCTCTGTTGATATGGTTTATTACATTTATTCATTTGTGTATATTGAGCCATCCTTGAATTCCTGGAATCAATCCTACTTGGTCATGGTGTATTAAGCTATGCTGTTTCTTAATATAAGTCATATATTAACATCATTCATTTTTAGTTCAGTAAATCCACACTATCTCCAGCCAGTATGTGGACCCATTAAGAAGAATGAGATAAAATTTTTTTCAGTCATATCAATAGGAAAAGAGTAGAAATTTAATCTAGAAATAATGTTGTAATTATTCACATACAATACACAATTCATAAGCTAGTTTTTAAAATTTAAGAAAATGACATATTATTGGGTACAAAGTAGTATGATTCATTGTCTAATTATCAAGTGAGATTAATTAGCATATCCATTACCTTAAACTATCTTTTTTACATAGAGCAATTCAGAATCCTGGCTTCTATTTTGAATTATGCAATGCATTATTGTTAGCTATTGAGTCTATGTGTATACAGTGTTAACTACTGAATAACATATTGTGCAATAAATTACCAGAGCTTATTCCTCCTATGCAAGGGAAATAAAATCAATGTGTTGAAGAGACATCTGCAGTCCCATTCTTATTGCAGCATTTTTCATGATAGTCAAGACATTAAAATAATGTAAATGTCCATAAATGAATGAGTGGATGAAGGGATTGTTGTACATATATTTAATGGAATGCTGTTCATCCATAATAACAAGCAAATGCCATAGTTGTGACAACATGAATGGAAATAGAGGATATTATGTTATTTGAAATAAACTAGGTAGTGAAAGGCAACCACACATGATTTTCTTCATCTGTGAGATGAGAATAATACTGGTATCAGAATTTGAGACCAGAACAGCAATGACTAGAGTTTTGGGAATGTGAGCGGGATAGGAATGGAAGAAGTTTATCAGTGAGTAAAGTGACAGATATATTAGTTTGGACAGTCACTATGTATAGAGAATTGCTTCTCTGCAGCACTATTACATAATCTCCATTTATCTGAGTTCAGCAAGTCATATCATTTTTTCATTCTGTTTATTCCTCATTTTCTCCCTTCTTCGAACTTATGATAAATACATAAACTGAAACATTTTTATAATAAGCTTCATTCAATATGTAAGCCATAAAAATTTATCCTTTAAACATAAATACATATTAGAATTGCATTAAAACAATATATTATATATTTAAATGTCAGTGTTAAAATGTTTTTATAACATTTGCTTCATGGGAAGCAAAGTGAATAAACCTAGCATTATATGGTGTAGTGTATTCTTAGGACTTATTTATGATGGCTTTCACCCTTAAAAGCTACCATTTATAGAGCACTTATAGACTTAAGTCAGTCGCACAATAATTGTTTCACATATATTTTCTTACTTAAACATCACTTATATTCTAAAAAAATAGATGCTATTTTACTAATTTTGCTCATGAAGATAGTAAGGCACAGAAAACCTGAGTAATACCCCAGTCACAAATCCAGAACAATATTGGAGCTGACATTTGAACACAGATTGTTTGACTGGTTCTTAACTTCATTTCACAGGGTCATGATGTGCTTGCAAATTGTTCATAATGCTTTACTTGTTGAGTCTGATTTTAAAGATGATAGAAATGTATTAAAATTCACTTTTGATGCTTATCTGGGCAGCTTTTCTTCAAAAATATATCTTCACAGGGAGAAGGAAGCACCACAAACGGGTTCATGAGTCTGATTTTTGCATCTGACTTCTCTCTTACTGGTTAGGAACAGAGCAGTTACAGATCCTTTGCTAAGGTCCTGATTTAGGAGTGCTGCTAATGTTCTTAATAATCCTTGAAATTAATCTAATTTCTCAGAAATTACAAAGAGACAGAAAATCTTTGAAACTAAAAATGCTATGATCTAGGGAAAGGTTTGTACATTAATTCTAACAAATTTCATTCTCTCTCTTTTTTTCTTTATCCTTCCCCAAAGACTCCTCTTATTATGCATGAAAGACTGAATGTGAAATGAAATATCTTATTTATCTCAGGAAAGTTACGTTGTTATACTAGTGGTCTTCTTTTCATGGTTTTGCCTCGTCCTGCACAACCCTCAAAGTTCTTGAGGGGAAGGATAGCAAGAAGATAGAGAAATAAAGATAATAGACAATCTACAGAAAGCTGAGCCTAGGCAGAGCCTTCTTTCTGGATGGGATGAAGGAACTGCTCGGCCACCACAGTGCATTTATTTATACATTTATAAAGTTGATGTCAGATGAAACCCCTTTGCCTAATAACTAGCTCACCTTTCATACCCCGCCTTCTCAGCTCACCTCTCATACCCAGCATTCTTTTGTCTAAAACTCCTGTTTGGGGTGGGGGTACTCTGTGCTGTCAGGGCATTGCTTTTGTGCTCCGTGTTCCTGACTGGATCACAAGTGTAGCAGCTTCGAACTTACATCAAGTATCCACAACTGATTTGCATTAAGCATGAATTTATACTGGAACTGTTTTCCTTTGAAAAAGCATTGCTGTAGAGAAATATTTTCATCTAATTGAAGAAAAATCATTATTCATATATTTACACTAAGATCCCTGGTGCAGAAGTTTTAATCCTTTTTTTCTGGTGCTGTCTGTATATTCCATGTAATTATTTGATTGTATTTATTATACTATGGGGATAGAGTGGGCAGCACAATGTTGGGATTTTATTACAATTTGAAATCTAAATGATATACATTATCATTAATGAACCAGAAAATTAGGTGATAGAATCACCAATTTAGAAAATCAAAGCTCTGCCATATTCCAGACCCCGTAACAGTAAAATTCTTACCCAATTTCAAAAGCCGAGGGAAGGCACAGTGCATGTGCTCCTTTTCCCTTCCCTGGGTCATGAACACAGACCAACCATGACCAGTTGCCAGATAAGCAGTAGAACATCAATGTTTGGGTATCAACCTTTCTGTTAAATCCCAGTTGTTTTTAAATATTGCCTAGAAATAAAATACATTTTTTTATATTTCAACCCAATACACACATACTCTCACACACAATAGTCAAGGTTTTGAGAGATAATTTTTATCCTTTATTATATATGATGTGCTCAAATAGCGTCCACTCAGTTTTAACCCACCCCATTCCACTCTGCCATGGTCTGCTTTATGTTATTATAAGTGAGTTCCACAGATTGGATAATCCATAAAGAGTGCATATTTATTTGATTTATGAGTCTGGAGACTAGGAAGTCCAACTTGAGGGTTGCAGCACCTGGGCCTTCTTGATGCGTGACAACCTGGAAGAGAGTGTTGCATGTTTTTTTAGAACAAGCATGATCACTCAGGTCTGTTTTCCTCTTCTAATGCCACAAATCCCATGTTGGTGGCCTCACCCTCATGATTTTATTTAATCTCAATTAACTCTCAAAGGCCCCACCTCCAAATAGCACATAAATTTAGGAATAAAGTTTGCAACACATGAATTTTTAGAAGACACAATCAAATCACAGCCTATTTTGTTCTTCTTTTACTTTTGAATCTAGTTTTGGCTCATCATTAAACTGATTTTATGGTCCATTAAGAAATCACAATATGAAGTTTGAAAAATAGCATAACTTATGGTGTTTATAAGAGAGAAGAAGAGAATGACATGAGTATAAAATGTTATGCACATATGTAGGATGGACTGGGTGAAAGAGACAGTTCTCCCAGTGATAGATGAAGAAGGATCAAAGCACATTGTCATGGTATAAACAGCAATGTTAATCAGTATCTATTGAGTAACTTAATGCCTTAGGTAAAATTTAGCTTTTGGTACATACTTTCATTTAAGCTTTTAAACAACCATGAAAATGTCATATGCACTACTTACTGTCCTATTTTATAGTGCAGGACTTGAGGTTTTGTAATTACTTTTCCCATGTTTATATAGCTTATAACTGACAAAGCTAGGATTTGATTCAAGGTTTGTATGACAACACCCCAAACACTCATCTGTTTCATATCTACACATTTCCTTCAAAACAAAGGCCAGCATATTTTGTTATGGTTCAGTAACTTGAATCCAAAGAAATGTTTGCAGTGTCTTTCAGATTTCTCAAGAAAAGGCACCTGGAATTTTCCTAACAAAAAAGACATTCTGAATGTAGAATTGTGAATTAATGAAGTTGTCAATTTGGTTGAAAATAACAGAAATCCTATGAGTCTGTCATTATGCTATTTATCTGCAAACATGCTTGTTTCATTTTATTTGGAAATATACTAATGTTTCACTTAAACATTTTAGAAACGGATATTATTTTCTCTGCAGGTCTATATTTAATGTCATTGAGGCAGGTCACAGAATGAAATTCAGATGATTAAGTAAATGGAACATGCACTGCCATTTATAAATTTAGCTCAGTTGATTGTCAGCTCTTGTGGTTAAACACTCAGCACACTCAGTTGGGTCATTTATTCTCTGAAGGAGCTGACATCGCCTTTCAAATGCATAGATATTACTAGTATGCCTTTTCTTTCTCATTCCTCATTGTGATACTCTAGAAAACAAATCTAATTTTTGTATAACAGAGACACTCATACAGCTTCCACTGAAGTGTAGAGAATACTTGTTGATATAATGGCCTAGTGATTTTCTAGAGAAAAATAAGGGAGAGAGAGAGTTCACTGTCTTTGGGGTAACAATATGCTTTCTATGTATATTTGGCAATTGTTAAATAAGGGGTTTGAAAGAATGCTAAGAGTGGCCTCTTTTAAATATTTGTCTACTTTTCATGGAACATTTTTATGATGATGTTGGAGCCAGTATCATTTCTGAGCTACTCTAGAGTAAATGTAGTTTTCATACAAGAATATTTAATGGTTTTATGAAAAATAATTTGTTCTTCATGTTGAATACTTCCATCAGGAGTTATTCACTATAGAATATTATTATTCTTTTTAAATATCTTAAACCAAAAACTTGGTTTTAGAAGAAGACACAAAATGAAAGGTAGTTTATATAATATTAATAAGATGTAACTGTGCACAAAGTTTCTCCAGTTTCTGAACAGGAACATCTTTATGTGAAGATATTTAGAACAATAATATCTAAAGGCTTTACTGTGGATATTAACTAAAATAAGTGAACCCTGAGTCTCTGACTCAAGGACATGACTCAATAAAGATTCATCACTCTGTTTAAACAGTGGAATTCATAAATTGAGAATTCCTCTGCTTTTCAGTTACCTTGTTAAAAATCATCGGTACACAGATAGTGGAGATAAAAATCAGGTATGAAGAGATAGTGATTATTTATTACAGAAGAGTAGATATTTTATTACGATGGATATTTGGTCATTTGTTGTTACATTTGGAGGTGATGCATCTTACTATAGTTGGGAGCAGTTGATCATTCTCGCAAACCAAAACTGATCTCAACTCATATAAGGCATTATTTTTTCAAAAACTGAGCATTACTGCATTGAGTTCAAGTTCATTAAAAAAAATTTTCAAAAGTAATTTTCAGAGTGTTCTGTATTCCTGTTCTGCTACAGGAGTCATGGTAGATGGAATCATTTAGTTAAATTAAATTTTTATCTCTATGTTGAAAGGCAGTTATGGAGAATAATAACCAGAATGTCATTGTGTTCAATATGTAATGAATCATCCATCAACTCTAAAATATTGAGTTATGATAGAGTTTGTCCTCAGAATATACAGGAATTTTCAGAAATGAAAAGCAGTGTTTGAGGGTAGTGGTGGGTAACAGAATCCAGAATTTTGAGTGTGGGATTGTGAGTTTTAAAAGTCCACTGGAAGGTAAATAAGCACACAGATGGATTTAAGTAACTCCAAAAAGAAATTAATAGATTGCAAAGCAAGCAGTTTACATATAAGGTACAAATAAAATTAAATCAAGATTGAACGTGTCACCAGGAAATCTGCTGAAAAGCAAGGCATGCAAAGGGTGAAAATACTATTTAATGTAATCTTTTGGGATGAAAGAAATTTCATGTGCCATCTCATCCCTCCAGTACTTTCCTTTCTACTGGATAACCTGGCTCATCCTGTACTTTGTCATTCTCAGGTGCTGTGGCTTTGCTCAAAGTGGTGACCATTGACTTCCAGACATTTATTAGTACAGTGGACTGTTGATGTGTGTATGCATTTTCTTGGTGGACTCTGCATGCTTGTATATGTACTTGTCTATCTGTCTGTGTGTATTTTACCTGAGCATGTAGAGATTGTTTCAGCTTGTACCTAGATTTATCCCTAAAGCCTCTTTCACTCATAGGTAATGAGGATTTTCAGATGTTGCTGGATTTAGGGTGTGTGAATGTGGATAAAGGGAGAATAAATATGGATTAATGATGGAATTATTAAATTAGTCCACTAAGTGGTTTAACAGTGGTTTAATTTGAGAAGGCTCACTCCTGGGTATGGGTGGCACCACTCAAAAGACATGTACCCTGGATGGGAAAAAAGGCAAAGAGAGGCTTTCTGCCTCATGGACTGTTTCTCCTCTGTGATGCCCCTCTGCCCACCTGTCTTGGAGCCCAAATGACTCTGAACTGAAACCTCTACAAGCTATGAACCAAAATAAATCTTTCATCCTTTAACTTCATGGTGTTAGATATTTTGCCTCAGCAGTGAGAAAATTAATTAAGAGATATAAAGACTCTTCATATGTTCTGGACTCTAAAAGCATTTGGACCTTGGGTAGAATCCAAAAGAAAGTCATGTTTACCTAACATGAATTCTAAAAAACTCCATGTTATCCATGATAAGCAAACATCTTTTCTTGTTTCTAAAATATATATAACCAAATGCCTGCAATTTCTGGAAGAATACTGAAGAATATGGTTTGTCTAAATTCAATTTAGCATCTCCTACTGAATGGGCACTTTTAAATGATGGTATACAGTATGGTATAAGATAATAGAAGCAGCCAGCCATGCGTCCTGGGTCCACTCAGCGCCACAGCCAATGGTGATGATGGTGGCCACTCCACAGGCCCTGTAGCCTGGGCTCAGTCTACCCACTTGTTGGCCCTGGGTCATGTTCGGCTTCCTTGGAGCAGAGGAGCATGGTCAAGGACTCCATTGGTAAAAAGCACCTGGCTCTATGTTTCTTTTCTGAAGACTGAATGTCCCCTGACTAGAGAGGACCAAACAGGATGAAACAGAATGAACCCATTCAGAACAAAACTGTGAAAGTGATGTAGGACTTCAAAACAAGATAGTGCCCCGCAGATGCCTGGACTGATGCCACAGACCTTGTCCTTTGGCCCAGGACCACCTACGCCACTGTGCTGCACTCCACACACGACCAGCAGACACCTGGACCCAGGACACCTGGTGGCCCCTCAGAGACACTCCCTGCTTCCTGGACCTAATACTACTGTTAATCTTCAGCTCCCACCCTTTGTCCCAGAATTTTGGACTACAGCAGATTAACCATGCTAGCTTGATGGAAGATTCAGTAACCACATCAATCAAACAGAGGATCTCATCAGGCTCTGGTAAGTATAGTGAATATACCCCTAAAATAGAGGTGTACAGTGGGTAAATAAGGCCAGTAGTAAAGATCCCTCCAACTAACTGTAAGACATTGGTGAGTCTGGCAAGAGTGTGGGTGACTCCTTCCTGCACACAGAGAATACCAGACAGGGTGAGGAATGTGTCAATGAGGACTCCCCCAACTTAGAGAAAATCAAAAGGGCTTATGAGACACATAGGGACACAGTAAGGACTCAGCCAACACAAACACTATAGACAGGGAGATATGGTGACCTGGAATAACCTGAAGAGAAAGTAGCAGCAGGAACTAAAAGTTGACCTATATCAATACTACTAGGCTTGTCAGCCCAGGAAGAATATAGGACTCACCCAACAGGCCCTGCAGCAGCAAGTCAGGTGACTGGCCCAAGTCTTCATTGTGGGACCCAGCAATTGGACAAGCATCAACTTTACAGTAGGAACCCAAGATACACATTACTGACACTAGTGGGATTGAAGGAACAAATATTAACCCAAAACGGGAAAATGGCAAAACAAAAAAGCAAAATGCAATCTTGAACATCTAGTCCACTAGGAGCAAGTACAGGAGACTGAAGTAGAGGACTTCAAAAGTAACACACCAGAAATCTCTGAAAAGATAGCAAGTGAAATTAAGAAAAAAACCCAACTCCATGAGGGTATAGAGGAAATCATATTAGAAGTAATCTCTCATTTAAAGACAGAAATAGCAACCTTAGTAAAGGAGTTGCTCACTGCAGCTAAAAAAGAAATAGATAAAAAAATACAGAAGCATGGGAAACTGATTGAAACCTTGAATGAACAATATAGAAAACAAGCAAAATTTATGAAGCAAACTCAGAGACATGCAAAAAACGAAACAAAAAAATCCATTGAGAGCTGGCAAAACCTTTTAAATGAAGCTGAGGATAGGATTTTGGACCTTGAAGACAGGATCGCAATTAGCAATCATGAAAGGTTAGAACTTTTAAAAATAACAAAACAGCATGAAATGACAATCTAGAAGCTTCAAGATGATGCCAAGAGAAACAATATAAGATTAATAGGCATTAGTGAAGATGCAAGAGTCGATGCAAATGACATAACTAAATATTCACAGAATTAATGGCAGAAAAATTCCCACAAACATGGGGAAAAAATCTGATATGCAGATAAGTGAGGCATATAGAATGCCAAACAATCATAACCAACATAAATCTACACCTAGACATATAATAATTAAGATCCCAGACATACAACATAAAAACAGAATACTAAAAACTGTTAAAGAAAAGATACAGCTCACCTATAAAGGAAAGCCCATTAGAATCACAACAGACTTTTCAGCACAAACCCTCATGTCAAGATGAGCTTGGAGTGAGGTATTTCAAGCCCTGAAAGAAAATAACTTTCAACCCAGACTGATGTACCCAGCAAAACTGTAATTCAAATTTAATGGACAAATAAGATACTTCCATGCCAAAGAACAACTGAAGAAATTCATGTCCTCCAAACCAACCCTAGAAGGAGTATTGAAAGACATACTACATAGAGATAAAAATGACCACAATCTACGGAATAACAAGAGAAAGAAACCACCATGTAAGACAAGCAATTAAACAAGGGGGGAAAGAAGAAAGCAAACAACTGGAACATAACATGACAAAGTTGAGCCAGTACATATCAGTTATATGCATAAATGTAAATGGCCTCAATTCACCTCTCAAAAGAAATAGGTTGACAGAATAGATCAAGAAATATGATCCCACAATATGCTGTATACAAGAAACACATATGACACAAAAGGAAAATTAAATTAAAAGTCAAAGGATGGAAAACAGTATTCTATGCAACAGGCACCCAGAAAAAGGCAGGGGTAACTATTCTATTTGCAGACAACATGAACTTCAAACTTAAAATGATTAAAAGAGATAAGGTCACTACATACTTATTAGTGGAAAAATTTAAGAGGAAGAAGTAACAAATATAAATATATGCACCAAATACAGGAGCACCCAACTATATTAGACAAATACTAATGGACATGAAAAACCAAATACACAAGAACACAATTATAACAGGGGACCTTAACAGCCCATTGTCACAGAGAGATAGATCAACTAGACAAAAAGTCAGCAAATAAATAATAGAACTGAATCATACCTGCGAGCAATTGGACTTAGTAGATGTTTACAGAGTGTTCCATCCAACCACATTAGAATACACATTCTTCTCAGCTGCACATGGGACATTCTCCAAAATAGACCATATATTATCCCATAAATCATTCTTAAGTAAATGCAAAGGTATTGAAATTATCCCACATGTAATATCTGACCATGGCCCACTGAAATTGGAAATTAATGGCAAAAGAAATTGAAAAACCTGAATAAATACATGGAAATTAAATAACAACCTTCTGAACAAGCAGTGAGCTACAGATGAAATTAAAGAAGAAATAAAACAGTAGCTACAATTCAATGAAAATGCGGAAACAACATACTGCAATCTGTGGGATGCAGTGCAAATGGTCTTAAGGGGAAATATATAGCAATAAATTGTCATATCAAGAAAACAGAACGAGCACAAATAAACAACATAATGCCTCATCTCAAGCCTCTAGAAAAAGAAGAGCAACTTAAACCTAAAGCTCATACAAGAGAGGAAATTGTAAAGATTAGAGCAGAAATTAATGCAATTGAAACTAAAAAAATACAAGAATTAATGAATCAAAAACCTGGTTTTTGAGAGATTTATCAAAATTGACAAACCTCTAGCTAACCTTATTTAAAAAAAACCCAAATTCGTGCAATAAGGACTGAAAAGAGGGAAATTACCACAGATCCCATGGAAATTCAAAAGATCATGAATACCTACTTTGAAAATCTCTACTCATAGAGTGGAAAACACAGAGTAAATGGACAGATATCTAGAAACATGAACTACCAAAGCTCAACCAAGAAGATATAGCAATTTTGAATAACCCAATATCAACTATTGAAACTGAAAATGTGATTAAAAACTTACCAACAAAGATAACAGAAGCAGGTACACGCAAAGCAGATAATGTTGAGTAAGACGTGATGAATTCTTCCATGGAATATATCTTCTAAATAGTTTCCAGAGATGGAAAGAAGCTAAGTAGGGGTGCAAAGCAAAAGATGTCCACCACAGGAGAGGATGCAGTGGTGTGAAGGCACAGAGTACCAGAAAATTTAGTGTCTGTGTGATACTGCAGCTCTACAGGTAAAAGGAGGCAGAAGAGTTAAGCAAGGACAGGGTCACTTAGGGTCTTGTAATATGCACATTCTTAGAAACTGACAAGGAGAGAAAATATTATTGCCATCTTCTCAGAGTCAAGGGTATAACAAACTGGTTAGACTTCAAGCACAGAGTAGTATCCAAGTAGCACATCCAAGGTGCAACAGGAAATTCCTTTAACTACAGTGGTATTTAGTATGTAGTATTGGTATGGTTAGAAGGAAAAGTTGATGTTAGTTTTCAGAGTAGAATTTCCTAAACCAAAGAAAATATAGGCCAAACCGCAGTGGGTATTTAGCTGATTGAGTTTTAATGAAATTAACCATCAAACTAATGTTTTAGGGGAAAAAAAATCCCACTTAATATTACATTCTATTGTTATTCTGAAAATCATTAAATAATAATGGACTAATTGTAAATCAAAAATAAAATGAGATAGTATTTTAATTAACCTAATTAAGCCTATGGTGGTTAAAACTTTACATGTTTCAATTGACTATAATTTTTGAAGAAATTAGCATATTAATGTAAGATAATTATAATCATAGCACTTCCAATATTATGAATTCAGGGCTAAGAGAAAATGTACTTTGAAAGCAAATAAGTCTATAAAATGAATAATCAAAATTAAGTAAATAATTTTAAAGTCTTCTCAATATTTAAAAATTTTCATAATTTGACTATTGGGGACATAACTTACTACTTAAATATATTTCTGGGTACAGATTTGGGCAGCATTTCAAATACTCTTGAGTGCATAAATTAATCTTAGGACTTGATTTTTAGTCAGTGTGCAAGCCAGATTTACTTTGCTATTTAAATTTTTTTAAAAATTGGATGCTTTTCGGCAATAGGTTATCTATAACACTAGAAAACAACTTTTGTGGGCAATACTAAAAATCTTTAGCTGTTTTACCAAAGTAGGAATTTAGGTTTTCACTTTTAGGTATAAATTGAAAGAAACATATCTAAGGCGAGGGATGTAGCTCAGTGGCAAATACACAGTCATGTATTTGATTCCCAGTCAAAGCCAAAACAAAACAAGAAACACATTCAATTGAATAATTAGCTCCCCTCTGTGTGATAACTCAGAATTCCAGGTTCCTTCCATCTGAGACTATACCGTCACCAGTAAATGGATTTATAAGATGATTTTAGATGTCACTGGCAAAAGTTGACATGCAGATATTTTTTATAAGGCTTTTGGAAACTAGCATGTAAGTACTCTGTGTTTTACTCTCTCCTAATTTAAAAATCATAACCTCCTATTAACTATTGAAATAAACTTGGTTTGTTACAAACCATAGAATGAGGATTATACTATACAGTGTGCTTTAATATAGACCCTTATGTAGATGACATTTAAATTTGGTGCATGATAGGAAACAACTTACTACCTGAGTAACTCGTGAGAAGTAAGCTTTAGAAAGAAACTGAAGAAAGAAAACAGGAAGATGAAGATGACTGAGAAAAAGCCATAGAGGTATTGGATATCACCCTCATTTAACAGTTGGATTGTTTCTTGGGTATAAAAAGCTATACAGACCAACATTTTCAATCTTGAAAATCTGGAAATCTAACTCCTACTGTAGAAAGCATTGACTTTAATGTAAAGCAGAGTAAGTGCTTTTTGTCCTAACCTTTCCTGTGTACAAACCTCCAACTCACCTAGAGCTCTTCACTCAAGTGTGTTGTATGCCCAGCCCTCACGGATTGTTTCCTGCTTTTTCAAGTGGCCACAAGTTTACATAGCAAAGCTGTCAAACTTGCACCTCCATGACTCACCTGTTTGCAGTCAGCTGGGCAGTGCACTGGCTCCTCGGCCTTAGATGCCAGAGGAAGCATAAAGTGTAAAGTGGGGAGGACAGAATGATATTAGTAGGCAGGTACAGCTTGCAGTTAGATGTGAGGACTGAGCCCTGTTTTACTGCACAGCAGAGCGATTGTGGTTAGCAACACTGAATTGAATATTTCAAGATGGCTATGAGAGGAATTTGAATGTTCTCACCACAAATAAATGATAAGTTTAGGGGGTAATGAATATGCTAAATACTTTGTTTTGATTATTATTCACTGGTACTGAAACATGCCCTTGTACTCTGTAAATATTTGCAATTATCATGTCAAGTAAAAACAGAATCAAAAGTGAATCATAGACTGATTACACAGTGTTTAACACAAAGTATCTGTGCGATCATTCTAGAAAACATGTAGATAAACTCTCTTTAATGGTTATATTTAATAATATCTTTCTTGGATTTTATATTAGTTTATGGCTGTTAAAGCAAAGTCATATCAAGATTGAATTATTATACATTAGATGTGAAAGAAAGTGTTATGTTGATAATAGAGATAATTCTTAGATCCTTAAAAATGACAAAAGTAGTAAAACAGAAATATTAGAAATACCCAAATAATGCAAACAGAAGGAAAAAAAGAGTTTACATCGTGGGAGAGAAAAAAAGCTTTATTTTGTCTTAAAAAAACACTTTCTTCTGATTCTAGTCTGAAATCTTATTTTACTTTGAGTTAGTTTTGGGCTATTTCACTCAGCTTTTTAAATCTATCTTCTATCATGGTGTCTGGGTTTGGGTATTTACCTTCAACTAATAAAACAACCAGTCTGCTTCAAGTCTTGTTCTTTCTTTTTCTAATTATTTTCTATTATAATTACAGACTATTGTTTCATTGATGGCCCTGTTTAAATAAAAGGCTACTAAGTGTGTTCCATTCCCACAAAAGATAGGAAACATTTTATTTATATTTTTTTAACAATTTCTTTTCAAATAGCCAAGAAACATTGGCAATCTGGACACGAATCTGGTTCCTATGAAGTCTCCATTAATTATTCACGTATAGAAATATAGACAACATTCTTCTTTCAAAACAGTAAAGCTGGAAATTAAAAACAATACTGGAAAATGAAAATAACCTATAACTTACACATTTAAAAAATCCTTTCCAAAGACACAAAAACCAAAATGGAAATAAAAGAAAATTCTGTATGTTTATTTAGTCCAAAGTAATTTTAAGTATAGCACTTGTTCTTCATTAAAGCTAAGATGTCATCAGCTGTAAAGTAACTGGTTATTTATATTTATGAAGAAGAAAGTATCTGCAAATAGTCTCTGTTGAACATTCTTACACCTTACTGTTTGTCTTCCTCTCTGCTACCAAGAGCATTAGTGATATGCCATTACTTCAGAGAATATATTACTATTCAGAATTTTGTTTCAAGCTCTGCCAATCATTTTGAAAGTTCTCAGGGCAAAGCTCTCATGTCTTTTAGAAAGTATCCATGCAAAATTTTTTTATCAACAAAATGATTCTATTTCAAATAGCATCTTACTTCAGTTCTTTAGAAACAATAAGGCCCATAACTCCACTGAAGTGACACCAGTAGGGACGGTATCTGAGTGTGTGCAGGCTGCAAGAGTAGAAATTGTGTCATGACTGCAGCCTGGCTGACAGCCATTGGAAACTGATCAGAACAGAGCTTCCTGTGCCACCAGAAGCATATGCTGCCCCTTTATTCTAAGATGTGTAGCAAATTATGAAGATGTCAAACAAAAATACTGTCTCAGAATTAAAGAAACATGGACTTAGGTTGTATGATATATGTGCAGAAGCTTACAGGGAAATTCATAGTCTTAACCATTTGTGTTATTATAATGGGAAAAAATAAACAGACTAAGCATCTAGGTTCACACTGTTAGCAAAGAAACAAACCAAAGCGAAGAAGAGTGAAAGTAATGAAGATAACATCAGAAACTGATGACTTAGAATTCTAAAAAACAGTAAAACTCCAAGTACAAAAGATATTTCTTTGGAAATATATAAATACATAGCATAAATAAGACAGAACAGAGAGAATGCCTGTAAACAACAACTAGAAAAAAGAAATTATAGAGGAGGAATCAATACTGATAAAGGTGGAATTAGAAAGTAAAAGAAAAACAGGTTCCCTCAGTTGTAAAATGCAGATAAAAACAAAATCCATGGTAACTTCATGGGACTTTAATAAATTAGATGTACTTTTTTTTAACCGGTACTGGGGATGGAACTCATGACCGCATGCTTGCAAGGCAGGCGCTTATGCCACTGAGCTAAATCCCCAGCCCAACTTTAATAAATTAGAGTGCATGCACTTGAAGTGCCAGCACTTGAAGCCTGTACATGAGACATGCACAGTACAGTGCTGCTGGTGCCTGTGATGCCACATGCTAAAACAGCATCACTAGTCCTGCTGCTGCTGGTTACTAGTACTATTAATAAGGCTATGACTGACCCTGTTATCGCCAGAGTTAAATTACGATTCTAATAACTTATTCAGGATCCTCTTGGAAGAGAACAGAGATACTTAACCCAGCTTAGGTCAGGGAAGGTTTGCTTAAGAATTGAAAATGTCAATGAGTCCTGGAGTACAACAATGAAATGGGGAAAGTCTATTGAGAGAACAGAATGCATAAAGACAAGCTAGGGTAAGAGAGCTATGAATTTTTCAGGGTAGTTGTATAAAATATGCAAGATGTGGAGGTTAAAAGGAAGATGGTGAAAAATAAGTGAAGATATGAATCAGGATACATATACAGATGGCTCCTGACTTACAGGTTTCTTTTTTCTACTTATGGTGGGGCAGAAGCAATACATGGTCAGCAGACACTGTAGTTGAAATTTTAAACTTCAGTCTTGTCCTGGTCCAGAGATGTACTCTGCAATTCTCCCTCGCGCTGCTGCTCAGCAGCCGCTCTCCACTCTTCCCCAATGCCATACATCTTCAGGCAATGCACAACGTTCCTGAACTCTAGTGCCTAGATTTTAGGGGTACGAAAAGCATCACAATGTGTAATTAGGACATAAAGCTGTTGTAAGTCAAAGAGCATCCCTGTATTAAGAAATCCAAATCCATTTGGACCATTTTTGCTGTTTTTATTGATATATCTATACAATATTATGTGTGACATTTTGGTATGGCATACCCTGCCTTTATGTTTTAAATTTCTTTCTCCCTAAAGTTTAGAGGTGTTGCAGGGTATGTATGAGAGAACATAGTAAACACACTTTAAACTCTTCAGGATAGATAAGCCAACCAAATTTTGCTGATGAATATAAACATGGACACAAGTAAGTGGCAATTTTTGTTTAAGCTATTCAAATTAGTCACATCACTTCTGCAGCCAGAACACATAGTTTTCAGAATCTCTGACAAATAGCAGCTCTTTTAGGAATAAATACATGTACATTAGCGTAATAGTATGTACTTGACAGGATGTGGCTATTTCAAATAGAAGAATATCTGAGAATTAACATGTGAGGCAGAGCAGTTTGTTATGGTGATTTTCAATTTATAGAATTTTAATGCAAATTATGTTTTTACATCTTATTTTACATATACATAATATCTATCTATGTCTAAAATAACTATATTTTAGAAAAAATATTTCACATCTGTATGACTAAGTGTGTGTTTCTGTACCATATATGTCCTATAAATTTGATGAGATAATGAGAAATTGACATAAAACATTCAGGACAGTGCTGGATAGTTAGTAGCATTTTGACAGTTGCTTCCTTGTTCTAAATCACCTTGTATTCTTGTGGACATTCCTTATTAAATATGAAACCTTCCAGAGTTTGTAATCTTTGAGTTTTCTTCCAGCACTTTCTCGTCTCATGGTCCTGGACATTTTTTTACTCTGGAGAGTAAGCGGACCTTCTGCAAGTCAAATGAGTTTTTATTTAACCTGTCCACACCTCTCCATTTTTCTCTTCCCCCATTCTTTGGTGAAACCTCTAGACCTGTGCTTTGTCTGATTAGCTCAGCTTGACAGTTGCATAATATCTCGGCAACAAAATACCAATGCACCTGCTGCTCATTTGTGTGGAGATTTTGTCGGTTGTGACTATGCCTTCAAGACTAGGAGCCAGAACGATGAATTGAAGCCTGAGGAAATAAGTTTGCATTTCTGAATGTAACTGATTCTTCTTTCTAAATAACATCAGTCCAGTCGGCATGAGTGTGTGGACACACTAACATTGTGCACATGTGTGAAGACAGCTGAGGCTGCTCTCACCCATATGTGTCCTCTGGAACCTCTGCGTATCAACTCCTGGCAGCCTCTTGTGATTGTGGGCCTTATGTTCATGGCCGTCACTCAGCCTGCCACCTCCGAGGACTGCAACAAACCTAAAAATGTGAGGAGGAGGGGATTTATAATCCCTCAGAGGGGATTATAAATGAGCTGAGCTAAAAATTTAGAGAGGGCACAAGCTACCAGGTGGTACTTGAGTTTTGAGGTGACCTTGCTGAACATTTTTGAATGAATGTATGAGTCTGGGTGACTTTCTCAGATGAAAAGGATATAATGTTTAAGAAAAAGAAATGTGGAATCATGTAGGTGTTGAATCCATATTTAGCCATAAAAAATAACACAAGGTCGACCAAATAATTATCACTGATCTTTAGCTTCTTCTCCTATCAAGTACATACAACTATGCCTACCCCATAATTGTTAAGATTTTGTTTAATATAAGAAAGTGCTTAATTTTTGCCTCATACTGAATGCTTATTGTATAATATAATGGTCAGCATGATGATGATAATAATAAAAAACAACTACTTTGACTATCGGGAAAAGTGCATCTGTTTATACAGTTCTCTGGAATAATTCTCCAACTGCCCTGACAGACTTTCAGACCTATTGTCCAAAGCCAGTGGAGATTAACCTCTGCTGGCCAAGCTACCTGTGTTTATCCTTTTATTGTGGTCATAAGCTATCTAGAATGGAATCCTAACCATTTGTCCTCCAATTTTAGTCTTATTCCCATTGTTGATGGATCTGCATTTATTGCTCAGGTTAAATTAAAGAGTCCACAAGTAACTATGGTCTGTTTTTCCTCGAGCACCCACACCCATTCCTGCTCTGCAGCACACCATCGGCATTGCTGACTGGCAGCCGTGCGCAGTCCAGGCTCTGTCTTTGACTGTGCCCTTCAGGAGACGTGAAATGGCCCTTCTGATCCTGTTCTTAAATCTTTACGTAACTGTCTCCTTCACCTCAAGACTCTTCACTCTCTTATCTATCCTTGAAAATACCAAAGCTCTTAGTGCTTGTGATTTTAAAAATACACCTTTACATACTTAAACTTTATCTGATTTTCTAGGACCTATGCAACAAAGTACAGAAAACGGAATGGCTTACGCGCCAGTAAAGTCATGCAGTTCTAGAGTTTTGAGGCCTGAGAAGGTTTGCTCTCAAGATCTCTGAGTGTAAATATACTCCAGGTTTTTCTTACCTTCTAGTGGTTTGCTGACAATATTTGCCTTCATTAGCTTGAAGAGGTGTCACCAGATAACTGCTCTCATTTTGATGTAGAATGCTCTGTGTGTGTGTGTGTGTGTGTGTGTGTGTCTTTCATACAAGAGCACTCAGTTTATCCTGTTCCAATATGATCTAATTTTAGTTAACTTGGTTTACTCCTTTCTGAAATGAAATTCTGAGGTGTTGAGTGTCAGCTCTTCAAAATATGACTGAAGTATTTGATTCAATCTGTAACAGATTTACTTCTAACAAGCTGAAACAGTGACTACCAAATTCGCACAAATCTCCCATATTATAATACCCTTTGAATTATTTCTTCCCTCCTATTAGGAACCTAGATTTAAAATAGGAGAATATTGTTTCACACTCATGTCTTTCTCCTTAGGAAAACTTATGAGAGAATCCTTGTTTAATTAAACTTGCTAGGCAGCACTTGCTATCGCTATACTATGTGTCATTTATTACCAAGTACTTGTCTCTCTCTCCTGGTCTATAACTGCTTGGAACTGGGGACTTGTGTTTCTTCCTCACTACTACCTAGAGAAATAGAGTATTTTAAGGTTCACTGTGACTGATAAGTCAGGTTTATGTGACGGTGTGCTCATTCTTTGTGAAATATGTAGCATTTTAATGACTACAAAAGTAATTCCATTCCTCAACAATTTTTTTTCAGTTTATATTACACTATTATGAAGGGAACAAAAAAACGTTTGATCCCCAGCCTATGGTCTTCCATTCCATTTATGTATTTTATTTCTCTTTCTTTAGCTGTATTCGTGGTAGACCTACATATTAATTTGCACTCATCAGAAAGTCCAAAAATAACAGCTAATGTACATTAGTGTTACATTATCATGTATACCAAAGTCCATCATTTTTCCAGTGAGGATGATATGGAACTTTTGGACAATTTTATTTATGACACAATAAATATGCGTGCTTATTTCCATTCGTTAGCCTTAAGTTTTACAGATTTACGCCAAGAAGCAGGAAAGAGGAAGGAGAGGCAAAAAGACTTTTTCCAACACAAATCTAATCCCTTTTAGAACTTCCTTTTATTATGTCTCATAGGTCATTAAGTTTTATTGGGAACTATTCATCTTTTGAATTTGGTTTTAATAAATTTTAATAGGAAATATGTGTTTCTTGTATTGATATTCACCTCGGTTTTAATGATGTCATTGGTGAAGCTAGCAGTTCTTTACTCACTTGTACAAGTTTGACACCTAAATAATGGGGTTATTTATGCATTTTTATTGCAATTTAGTTTTGTGGCTTACATATCTGTGAGGCTGCATTGTGGGTTCCTCGAAGTTGTAGTCAGAAGGCCCAGCTATGTCCCATCAACCTATGCTTGCTCATCTATTTCCACAGGAATTATTCAACTGCTCAATAAATTTAAAGTTTTCAGTCCACTTATAAACTGGACTCTCAGTCTTATTATCCATTCCATTATTTGGAGGATTAAGAGAATGTGTCAAGATATTTTTTAAACAAGTGGTATTTTACAGATTTCACAAAATGTGAATCAATAAACGGTGTCCTTGGAAGGTTGAGATGAATTTATTAAGAGAAGTGAAATAGGATGTTTATCTGCATATTGTGTGTCTTGCTTCACACAAGGAGCACAGTGTGGAGAGAAGAATCCTGTCTCAGTTCTCTTGGGCTGACACACAGTCACCAGTTTTCCCCATGTCCTCATTGTTTCTTATTTCAATCATATTTTAAAACTTCTTTTACTCCTAGTTTCCTGAGAGCTCTTGAAAGATTAGGGTTTATTTTATTCATCCTTTCCAAACCTTTCTCTTCTCAGCATCCAGTGTAGTGCATGAAACATAGCGTACTCTCTATATTGCTCAGCTTGCTACCTCCCATCTGAGAACAAGAGTCCCGTTTGTACTGATTGCACAATCACAGCGAGAAAAATGCCAGTGCAAATGATTTTTGAGCCAAAAAGATAGGACCAGTCATGAGCTATCTTACAAAAGAGCATAAAGAGGCAGGATGTGAGGGAGAGTCGTGGCTTTGAAATCAGGTAATTTTTTTATGTAATTTCAGGTTTCTAATCTATCTATGGATATACTAATATTCATATCATTACCTTAGTAACAGATAATGTCACAATGTCTTATATAGTAATTACTTAATAAAAAATATGTGTTTATTCTGCATCCTCACCTTTTTTTTTCAAAAACTTTAGTTGATTTAACTAAAGAGATGAAGTACTACTTGTGTGGGCAGTCAGTAATTCTGTCCCTTTAAATCCCTGACCTTGCCCATGTTTTCTCCTCTGAAGTTCAGGTCTTGGTATTTTCCAAGACTGCTATCAAATCACATCACTTCTACATTCTCTCTTTGTCCCTCTTTCCTGAGCAAAATGATCCTTTTCTGCCTCTGCAATTTCATAGCTTTTAAGCTAAACTTTTATTATAACACTCTGCATGTTTTACATATCTTATTGTCAACTTTGACTGATATATATATATATATATATATATAATATATATAAATTACTTGCTAATTAAAATTTTGGTTAGTGAGTTATGAACAAAGTCACCAACTCAATAATTTAGTATTTATAATTTATATTGCCTTTTATGTTTTTTTTATCTCATTTGGTTTTCAAATTAAGTGTGGATATGTCTGTAAAGCAAGTAAATTGCATTCCAAATTTGGGGTAGTAATACACAGAAAATTGCCAAATTCACGCAGCAAAGTATGTAAAAATTTAAATGAAGATTTTATTTTACACACTCTGTTTCAAGTGCACATTCAATTCTATTTCTGGAGAAATGTTTCAAACATACAGAAAGCGTGTTTGAAATTAAGTTGAGAAAAGCCATTTTGTATTTGATCAATTTGTAATATATGTATTTTTTCCTGCCAATACATACAAATATGCTTGTAAGAAAATACATCCATCTTTTAAAAAATCTAATAGTTTTTAGTGTGGTGAAATCATGAAACCCTCTAGAAGTTCTTCTGAGATAAAAACTAGTTATAATATTTTTGTTCAGTGAATCAAACTTATTTAAAGCATGATACCAACCAACAAAGAAGTAATGTTTTTAAAATTCAGTAAAATCTAGCTGACTTTAATGAGAAAATGCAGTTTCAACTGCATTACCCTTGTAAGTGAAATCAAAGGTAACAGTAATTAGGATAATTGCAAAAGATATTTTGGGTTCTGTGTATTTTCACGAGTGTTGAGAGGTGGAATATAAATGTGGAAGTATTTTTGTTCACCTAAATATCTTTAGCTTGAAATAATTTTTAGACCACAACATGTTTTTCATACTGAGTTAAGATGTAAAGTTTTTTCATTCAATCTTAAATTTTTGTATGTTCATATAATCTACAGTTTTAAAACATAAAATACTTATTAGGGAGGTTTCATTTTGTTATTATTGCTATGACCATATGTAAAACATACAGTTCACTTCACTAGATGATTTTTAAACTTTCTTTTTGTATACTTTGGGGAAAATTGTCTCATGTCTGTTTGGTATATAATAAATATTTTTAAAGTTTGATTCTGAAATGATTCTGATGTTAAATGTCATCATGAAATACCTTAATATTACATGGAATTTGATTGGAGGTGTTTAAACATGAATGTCTTTAAATTTGGGCAGGGGTATGCAATGAATATTCTTTTAGTTAGAAGTGATCCCTGCAAGCTATCCAAAGAGAGGTGGAAAGCCATTTAGATGTAATGTGCATATGTGTGCATTCTTAGTAATGGCCCTTTAATGTCATGCTGAATGGCTTATCCACCTCTGTAAATTAAATGTTAATGATAGCCACTTACACTCTGATCATTCATTCTGTCTCTTCTAGAATTGCTTATAAGCTTCACTAGCACTTTGGCAGTCTCATATATTCTAGGGTTCAGCAAAATTGGAAAGGAAGAATATTAAAACTTCTATTTATTTCTTTTACAAACAAAATTATTTGGAAGAAGATGGTTATTAACATGACGGCAGTGGCTGGGTATGGTAGAGCACTCCTGTGATCTCGGGATGAGTCTGAGCCAGGAGGATTGGTGGGAGTTCCAGGGCAGCCTAGGCTACATAGTGAGGTCATGGTCAGTCTGAGCTGTATCATGAGTCCCTGTCTCAAAAAACCAAGCTAATTAAATAAATAAAGTGATTAAAGAGAAAAGTATATAGGGAAAAGGAAAGGGAGGAAAATGTTGCTATTCCTAGGTCCTTAGTAGTATACTACTAAATTTTTTTCCTAAAAATTAGATAGTTTCACAAGAAGGCTCAGGACTGTGGCGCACAGGCCAGGCTGTAACTGCATCCTGAACTAATCAGTGTTATCTTTCCTCGTCGGTGGGTCATATATTTACTCCTTGAGTGAGGGAATGGGGTTGTGTCTTCATGAAGGCAATAGAAGATAATGTGATATCTGAAAAAAATAGGGTGTTTCTCTCTTATTTTTTAAAGTCATTTGAAGCAGGCTGATGTAAAATATTAAGTGATGTTATATATGTGAAATATTAATTATCATTCCTCAGGAAATGGCACCATACATTCATTAATGGTGATATTAAGTAATTTAATTACCTTAAAATGCTCTCATTTGTTTTGTTTGTCTTATGTTTTTCGGTTCATTTGTTTGATTGTTTGTGTTTCTTTTATTGTTGGAAGACATACTGTGCATCAGACTGACCCAGTCATCCCAATAAAGGTACCCCTTTGAACCTGTGTTGTTCGTCAGAAGTCTAAATGGCCCAGATGCAAAAGATAGCTCCTTGAATATGTTTCTGCAATCGTTTAAGGGAAAAGGGAGCAATAAAAAAAATTCTGCAGTTCTATTTAGCCTTCGGTCCTAGTGAAGGTTCAGACTTTCCTGCTTCAGTGGTGTCCACGGGAATTGTAGTTCTGTGCCTTCTATTTTCCAGTCTTTAATGGTCTGTCCATTTAATTCTCTCCCTCCTTATCAAGGAAGGATGTTGAAATGGAAATCATTGTTTCAGAGATTATTTTCCATATTTGGGTGACAAACAGACCCTTCAGTCTTCTTTATATACCAGTTCATATCCCTCTAATAGGTCCTGGGACATTATAGCCTCTGATGGGAGGCTTATTTCCATACTAATAATCTGTATTTCTTCTTGCTTCAGTGCTTGTAACTAATAAGTGTGCAATCCAATTCTAACAGTTTCAAAGTAGAATACACCTTTTAATGAGCTCTATTATTTTTCCCACACAATTCAATAGCCCAGTAAATTTAACACCAAACCAAAAAAAAAAAAAAAAAAAAAACCTGTTTCTAAGACAAATAAAAATGTGTTTATAATTGGGTTGCTTTTATTCCCAGTGTTGACTTTTTTCCTCCTAATTCCATAGTATAGTCTATTTATTATCAGTCAGAATAAGAACTCATTGCTTATTTGTGGAGGCGAGGATCTAAATATTCTACAACAGCACATAGCATCATGCTTGTGAGCCAAAACTCCCTTGAGAGCTACTGAATTAAAGCTTGCAGTCCTCTATAAATGCCCATAGTAACCTCTTCAGAGAATGCAAATCAAGTTAATCAGTGAATTAGATAAGAGAATCATTAAATAACATGATATTAGATGGTTTCTTACCATTTTAAGGCATTAACAATATAACAGTGTGCCAAGAATAAAAGCTTGCTGACATTCCCAAATAAAATATTTTAAGTTACAATAGAGTGACTTAACACAAACATAACATTCTCACTTTAGAAATAGCTAAGGTGTTTTTTGATAATATAAGAACTAAGATTATATGGCTCAGGTGATTCTGAGTCTGCGGTTGTGTAAAATGAATCATATTTGTGAATATTTAATTTTTATAACTTTGATGGATAATAGGCACTTGTGTATTTATGGCTGTCCTTTAAATTTTAATAAGGCTCAACTGCAAAAACAGTTATGGTCCATTTACTGTAAGGGCCTTTAATCAGAGTTATGGTAAACATGCAGAACCAGTAATCCTAAAATCAGTACAGAGTTCATTTTACAAATGGAATGGCCCAGTGGAGCACGACCTTACAGTCAGGCTATTGTGTATCAGGGTACAACAAATAAACAAAGTTCAGTTTTGATCCCAGTTAAGCAACTGGGAAGTTGATTTGCCTTTCCATTATTTGCTTATTTTTAAAATTTATATATAAATTAGTTCCCCAGAGAAGGAAAAAAATTGTTACATGCAGAAAGATACTTAAGTATTCTCAAAGAAGCATCATATGGCTAGTAAATTAATTTCAAATTAAAATGAAATAGATCAAGTAAGGGAATAAATTGATGAGGTTATAATTCCATGAAACATGAAGAAGCAAAGTAAAAAATAATCCCAGGGGGTAATAAACTGATTAACTGTTTTTCTTTCTGTTAACTTAAACTTTACTTGTTTAGGAAAATTGGGACAGACTAGAAATAGAGGAAGATAGTCCTAGAACCTGAGTTTTGGCTTCAACTTTGTCTCTAATATATCCTAGAATCGTGGACAAATGATATGTCTTTTCTCAAGTTTCTAGTTTCCTCATTAATAAAATGGGCTTGAGATTCGTTCTGTGCACTTTGCAAGATTATGGTCAATGTTCATCCTTTTCTTCCTTTAAGGTACAGTAAGGATATAGCTCAGGGGTAAAAGGATTATCCATCATGTGCAAGACCCTGGGTTCAGTGCCCAGCACAACATAACAGTAACACAACACAACAATGATAATCACAACAACAACAGTGACAGTGTTGAACACAACACAGTAAGTTTCCACTTCTGCTGTTTCCCAACAGAACCATTGTTCTGTCTCTGTTCTGTCAGTGCTCCTATAGGCCCTCTCACACAGGATGGGATTTGTTTTGTGTGTTTTCATTTCTGAACTCTTTAAAGTACAAATGTCATCAGTTGTTTCTTGAGTAATTCTAGCTGTGAATAAGTAGTATAGGTATAGTCATGGTGGATGAATATAGTTTCAGATGCAAGTAACTGCCATAGAATTCTTTGATAGGTTGTCAACTGAGCAAAAACAATTTGAAGTTGTTTAGACCCAGAAACTCAGGGTTTCATTCAGATTGTGGAAGATTTGGATTAAGTAAGACTTGAGTTCTCTTCTTGTCTTACTAATAGATGACTATTGTTATTGTTATTTCACCATTCATTTGGTGATTGTTTTGCTTCCTGCTGTTCTAGAGCCTTGCATTCCTTCCATTTAGACATCAATAGATCTATTTAAGTAGCTTTTGATATCCCAGTTTTACAGAGAGAAAACAGGTTTAGAAAATGTGATTGTCTTGTTCACATTAGGTACTCTACTTGTAAGTTAAGGCCTGCCTGATTCTAAAGCTTAAGTTATCCACCAAATAAATAGTTAAAAGAAAGACCCCAAAGTATTATAGGTTCAATATAATTAGACAGTGGACTACATGACCAAAATGATGAAGGTTTAGAAAGTTATTTCATCATAGTGTAAATTGCCAATTAAAATAAGAATTGCTATTGTTACTCACAAATTATATGCTGTTTTTTTGATATCTAGCAAAGAAAAATCTACATAATCTTTGACTCATGTTCCAATTAATTTGTTATCATGGTATGACTCTACAAAGGCAAGAAGCAATTCTTTTCTTTTAATCATCACTTTTCATTATTGTATCTTGATGGCCTCATATCCCTAGCATGACACCCAGATATTTCTTCTTATCAATGGTGCTTCATGAGGAGAGAGTCCCTAATAAAACTAGCAATGTATGGCTGTACTTGGATAAGTTAAAATTCTGAAGAATGTTGACTGAATCTCATTTAAGGACCCAGAGACAATGCTTGCAAAAGTCCAAAGTTCAAACCAAAGCTGCCTTGTAACATCACCTTCAGATGCAGTACACTCCGTTGTTTATGGGACATTTCTGGCTGGAGACAATTTTGGCACAGCATACTTCTCTTAATGGCCGTCAGGATTAAAGCAGACTATGATAATTCGCTTCCCCTCAAGTAACTTACATTCAGACTGCCCACCAGAAACCTCAGCACAAAGGCCAACATCCTTCCCATCACCCTTTGTGGACTTTTCCCAGGCCACCTGGGGTGGGAAAATTCAGTTCCTTCCTTTGTGCCATGTTTTACCATCATTATCAAATGTGGAATACAAGTGAAATGCTGAAGACCTAAGTATGTCAATCTACCATTCTGGAAACATTTGATTTTGGGTTCAGTGTTACACCATAGCTGAAAATGCCTAGATGTGATTGTCTCAGAAGCACAGCCTCACAGATCTATCAAATTGTACTATGGCAAAGCATGATACTGTTGGGACCCAGGTGGTAAGTTTGAGTCCACCAAGTACCAGCATTGTGTTTTGCATTCTGTGATCCAAGACAAACTGTTTTCTCTAGTTTTCAGACATTAAGTTACATCGTTGTCAGATTAGAAAATTTTTCATCAGACACTGAGATGTCACTGAAGTCATAAGGTTCAACTTTATACAGGGCAAACATAGTTTTCATAGCCATGCTAAAAATAAGTCTATATGGTGGCAACTTTCATTTTTATTTCTATTTTTTTCCAACAATGTATTGTACTTTTCTGACCTTTCTGTCCATCTTAAGATTTTGGAATATAACCTTGGTAACACCCATAGTGGAAAAGAGCCAAGGTAAAGACATCAGTTTTGTCACAGTATTCCCTCTTAGTGGTTCATAATAACTTGGAAAGTTTATCTCCATAGAGCATTAAAATTTTCATTGACAAAATATTCCAAATGGTTTATCTAGAAAAAATAATAAAAACAGATATATTGACACAGAAAGTTCTGTCAATGCTTCCTAGTGCTCGAGGATTATATAATGCACATATTCAAATTTAACATAGTTGTGGTTAGTCTTACAGTTGAGAAATATGCTTAATTTATCAGCCTTCTTTGTAACTTTTTGTTTTGTTTTGAATAATGTCCACAGAGACATTTTGGAATTAGTATGCCATGGAGGATTCTGCAACATATTATATTAGAAGTTTGTTTCAAGGTAACTGGGAGAATAGGAGAGCAGTGTTGTCCATTTCTGATGCTACTTGGGATGACCAAAATGAAAAATTTTGAAAAAGGTCAACCCATCCTGAAAAAGGTCAGCCATTATTAGTAGACTTAACTTTTTATTCTTTTGTGAACTAAACAGACAGAATCCTTGACTTTGTGTTTCATCTGTGACACGTGTAAACATTGGGGAACTGGGACAAATCATTGAATTCCTTTAGACCGAGTTGTCCTAAACTCTAAATTAGATATGGTGACAATTGAAAAAATATGCTTGAAATATTAGTTTGTAAATCTCATTATACAATGAAAGAATTATGTTAAAAGGAATTCTTATAGTTACGTCCTAATAATGATGATCATCATGTTCCAATTATGTCCTGAAGACTATTCCAACATGAAAGGCAATGAATAATCTATTACCCTTCCTCAGTTGCTGTAGTTAGTATGTGGTTTGTTGTCATCTAAACTCCTGTTGAGATCTGAGACTGCCTGTAGTGGAACTGAGAGGCTGTGGGATCTTTAAAGGTGGTGAGGCCGTGGGGACTCTACCTGGATGATCACATTCCTGTCGTTCAGTCAGGAGCTGGTGAGCTACACGGAGAGGAGGCTGTGCTAAAGCAAGTCGGCTCGCACTGCCCTTGGGCTCCCTGATACAAGTGCTCTGTGTACGTGGCCACTTTTCTTTGAGCTTCTGCTGCACGTGGATCAGCCCAAAGCCATCACCAAAATCCACGCAAATGCTAGTACCATCCATGTTCTAGGATGTTGAGAACTGTGCACCAAAATGAATGCATTTTCTTTATACGTCATCATTCCCAAGTATTCCCTATATCAATAAAAAGCGAATTGTTACACTAGGCATCTCAAAATCTGTCTTTACTGTATTACCAAACATACATGCATCTCACCTTTTTATTAAACAAATGGCTATTGTGGTTTTACATATTTGCCCAAAAATATTTATTTACCTCAGGAGTATATTGAGCTGCACGAAACCAAAGGTACACTTTCCTTTGGAATTTTCTGGTTGTAAAATCATGCCAGTTTAGCTGGAATTTTTTTTAAAGCACACAGCTGTGTCTGCCGACACACCTGACAAACTGCATTTCCAAGCTAAGTGGACCTAGACCTGGAGTTAAGAAACAAACTCTGACAAGCAGCGAAACAACCAGGGACATTGGTGGCAGTGAATTTATTTTCCTCTAGCTATGTAATGACCCCTCTCCATTCAGATGCTCTGGATAATGATCTATGTAATATTTATTGGAAGAAAATTATTAATCAAGTGTAACAGAGTTTTCTGTCTGAAATGTTTCTTTTCCCTACCAAGTTTTGATAATATACATTGTTTAAAATAATTCGAGTCTCTTTTTCTTCTTTCATTCCCTAGGATGCACCCATTTCTTATTTTGTATTTTTACTGCAGGAAACAGTGTACTCTATACATTTACTCAACTTAGGGTTTTTATTAGGAAAAGTCCAAGCATGAGAATTTGTTGCATAAAGAAAATGAATATGTTCAAAACCCCATTGCTCTGGCAGGGTCACTGAAGGCCACAGCTGTGGGTTCATTCATGCTGGAGTAATTGAAGGGAGGACCGCCCACTCCCTTCACTGCTTTTGTTTCCTCTTTTGTTTTGCAGTGTGGTTCACAGGTTTTACTGATTTTTCACGACTCATGTGCGTGACAATGACAGTATGGCTCAGTGAACACAGGACACCGCAGGTGTGGCGGAAGGCGCAGCTCCACGTGCCACAGCTCTAGAGGCTCTGTCGTGTTGATTTAATGGGTGACTACAGACACATTGTTGCAACTTGCTCTGCTTCTCTTTTTTTATTATTTACTTTTAATATAGAATAAAATGAAAATAATCTGGCAATTGGGACACAAGTTATTGTGTATATTCTATCTGGAGTAAAACGCTGTCATTAAATTATGAGGATAACATAATAATGTAAGTATTTAAGCTAAATTTTTGTAAGTCACAAAATTAAACATAGCAAATGGTCATAAATTACAGGAAAGAAGTGTTTCCCAGGGATTGGTTAAGCATTCTTTATGTGTTTTTCCTGTTTCCTATAATTTCCCCATTCAGCTAGGAAGTATGCATTGAACATTCACTGTGAACCACCCACTGCTCTAAGAATGGGAGGAAAAAGGCAATAAAACATGAATCCCTAGCAGGGCATGGTGGTACATGCTTATAATCCCAGCCCTCTAAGAGGCTGAGGCAGGAAGATCACAAATTTTAGCTCAGCTGAGTAACTCAGAGACTTAGATGCTGTCTCAAAATTAAAAAACAAACAAACAAATAAAAAACCATGGAGCTCTCTGAGAGGGAGTTGGGGTCAACCCCAGTCCCAAAACAAAACAAAAATCACACATGAAGCATACTCTTCTGGAATTTACATTTTAGTGGATGCAGAAAATTAAAATGATGAAATACCCTATCAGATGACTAGCTCTCAGCAAAATTTTAAGCAAAAAAAAAAAAAAAAGAGACTGTTAAAAAGACAACCTCTACTTCTCTTATTCCACATTTAACAAATGGAGACACCTACCACTCATCTGCTTCTTGAAGCATTTTCAAGGACAACAAACCAGACACAGTTCAGTTCTAGTGAACCATTAGGAAAAGGTTTGGATGGTCAGAATCCTGGTGCTAACTTTCTGCCAACCACTTGTTAATAAGAGAAAAAAGTCCATTATCTATCTGTCTGCCTGCCTGTCTGTCTATCTACCTGACTATCTATCTATCTATCTATCTATCTATCTATCTATCTATTTCTCCAGGCAAAATAAAATTGACTGAGACCAGGACCTGCTCACGTATTGTAATGGACATTTATTCAGTACCTGATATGCAATATGCTCATTTCTGGGGCTACAAGCATGAATATGACATCGATGTAACCTTAGAGAGCTACATGGGCTGCGAAGGAGCCAGCCTGTAAACAGACGGCAACAGTACAGGGAAGTAAAGGACTCCGGTGGCAAAAGTGCCCTGGAGGATGGGCGAACGGTGAGTGACCTTATCCAGGGAGTGACACAAGCCAGAGACAAACCAGCACAGAAGGAGCAGTCACCCTGGGGAAGGGCAGACAGGCGGAAGGGATCGTTTATGCAGATACTTGGCCTGTTCAGTGAAGCACAAAATGATGAAAAGAAATGATAGTGGGAAATGAATTAGTTCTAATATTGGCAAAGAATAGCTCTTAGAATTCTGTCTCATTAGAGCCAATTACTTGAGGATATTACAACAATGTTTAAATCTTTAGGTCTGCATCTGGGATTTCACTTAAAATAGAATGTCTGCCTTAAGCTTGAATATGACTCTGCTGCTTTGAGCCTGGCCTTAGCTCTTCCTCAAACTTAGAATAAAATGCAAAATCTTTGCATGACTGGCACCACCCCTATTTTTTTTTTTTTTTCAATTGCGGGCCTGTTCTCTTGTTGTGCTACCAGCCACTCCAATTTTCTTAGTTTCCTTGTCAGCTCTTCGCATTTTCTATAGCCTCTGCTTGGAACACACATCCTCCATCTTTGTATGTCTCATTCTCTTGTGGCGTCATTCAAGTTTGGCTCCAATTTCACCTGCTGGAGAAGTGTTTACTCACTGTTCTCTCCAAGGGCATCTTCCACCGTTCTTATCTTTTTATATGGTTTGAATTGTTTTTGGAGCACTTATTACTGTGGGATTCCACAACATGACATTTCGTTTTATGTGCTTAACTTCTAATTTCTTGAGTGCATCAAATTATGCCCCATCCCCCACAAAAAGATACATCTGTCTCCTAAATCTGAGGGACCTATAATTATGATCCAATTTGGAAAAGTGGTCTTTGCAGGTATAATTAAGATAAAGCTCTTAGGATGGAGTCATCTTGGATTTTGGGTGGGTTGTAAATCCAGTGACAAGAAGATACAAGATCGAGTTTCTCACTCTCTTAGTTAGTGCTAATGATGATGGTACTAACAGTAACATTTTCACCTTGCAAAGTTTGCTTTAATTTTTGCTCATGTAACTCTCTTCTAACAACTGTATGGATGCTGAATAACTATGATGCTATTTTAGAGCATAGTAAATCAAAACTCAAGGATCTTAGCGACATTGTGTGACATCATGGAGCCACCAAGGTGCCTCATTAAGCAGCACAGACTGTCTTGGTTGAACTGCAGACTTCTGAGGCTGTTCTCAGTATGTGTGTCTGTTGTTTGTCCATGCTTTTTAAATGGTGGTGTTAGCAGTAGGAGAAAGAAACCACAACTGGAGCTATAAAATATGCAAATTTTACAATAAGTATTTTTATACATGTTATATACGTTATCTCATTCAATCCTCTCCACACTTCCAGCTTGCAGCCATTTACACGATGGAGATTAACACAAAGCTATAGAAAGATGGGTGGAAATTTAATGTCTGCTGTGGTTGACTTCAATTGTCCTGATATTTCTGCAATTAGTAACATTCAGACTACACGTACCTGTATAGTCACAATAATCTATTCCAAAAATGAGCTATTCCAACTCCTTTGTGTCCCATCTTGACTTTTGAGATGCTATTTGCTGGAATTTTCCAACTGTACCAACTATACTGCATTAATTGTTACAGTCAACACTGTTGTCTCAACAAAACTTTCATATATTCCCTTTCATATATTTCCTTTATCCAGTGCTTGTTCTTGTACCTTTTTTCTCCCTGTTTCTTCAAGAAAGTCAAGTAGAATGTGAAATAATAAGTTCTTAAACACCCTTGGGTGTTTCGCAGGTTTTTCAACATTCCTCTTTAACTTAGAAGAAGCTTTATTTTGCTGGGTTTTGCTCCCTCCTCCTGTTTATTTTCTGAATCTCCTTCATAGCTTTGTGATCCCCAGGAGGTCTGGGATAGTGCTTCTCAGCAAGGTAAGCTACTGGAAAGAAAGGTCAGCCTGCCAAGAGAGGCCTAGAAATGGAGGTATTAAAAAATTGCTTTGCTATGACAAGAACAGATAACACTCTATTCGCCACATCCGCCTTAACCTATACCTTGCTTTAAAAATTAAAGCATTTTCAGTCTTGGAGATTTCAAACTCTGTGATTTTATCTACTCAGGGTATGGGCAAAATGTATTCCTAACGTAGTGATTTATTATGCCTTGTAATAACAGGAAAAAACAGTAAAATATTGTTTGCACTGTGTATTTATTCTGTCTTGAGATGATTAGTTCTTAGATGCTTAAAATTGTTCCTGTAATGCAAAATGGGTAAAACATCAATCAACTTAGTTAATTTAAAGGAAATAGATGAATACCTTTCATTATTATTTTTTGCAATATCCTATTATCTGTTATATACAGTAGCATATTTACTGATTAATAAATGAATAGTCTCACTACAAAACCTTGAGTCAAGTTAAAGAACTTGCCACTAAATGCTAAGTTCACAGCTTTATTTTCTTTAAATGTGTGGAATTTGGAAAACCAAGTATTAAATTGATTATTCTAAACACAGTATTTATTTACAGAACTTTATTTTAGAATTTATACATTTATCAGCTATTAAAAAAACATAGCTTAAAGAATACTTTCTTCTATTTTTCTCCGTCTTCTCAGTAACCCAAGTGTGTAGCTAGAACTAAACAGGATTGTGTCAGTTTTACATTAGAGGAAAGAGTCATAGTTGGGAAAATAATTTGAGTATCTGTGTGCTTTGACTCTATCCGAGGTAAATATCTCTTAAATGGCATTCTTTCTTACAATTCAGCATTGATTCAGCTCTTCCATTTCGCCTTACTAATCTCTGTTCTTTTAACTGTACTTAGCAGAGAAGAAAATACAAACTTTAACCCAGTGAAAGGAATTAAGGTATGAAGAGCCAGTGGATAACAGCAAGGCTGGATATTTTATATATGCTGTTTAATCCCCAGAGAACTGTGGTGTGCCCTTTCCAAAAGAGATGAAATTGAGAACTCTGAAAGCTCCACATTTAACAGGTTTCGGCAGAGTTTCATCCTTTCCATTGGAAGGAGAATAATTAATTTTTTATCAGGCTGTCAAGGAAGTTTAGTCTTTCCGTAACAGTTCACAACTCTGAGATATATCGGACTGTCACTTTTCTATGAACTGTAGCCAACTTCAAAGATCATTCAATAATTCAGTAGGGACAGTTCTCAGTATCACAGTGGCAAGAAGATATAAACTGTCTATGGGGTTGGTACGGGTAAAAATTACAATTAGTCAGTATGAGAAAATGTGTCATTGAAAACTGGAAGAAACAAAGAATTCCAAATAGATAACTTCCATCAGCCTGATTATTTACAATTTACTGTTTCTCTTGAAAAATTAAAATATGTTTATGTTTTTGCGAATATAATCATGTCCTTGTGAAAAAACTGTTGGAATATGGAGTGAAGTGAAAATGTTCTTTTCAGGTGTGCATATGAAGTAAAGATTTATTTATAATTTTAATTTATATTTTATTTTTGTTATTATTATTATTTGGGAAGAGTTTGAGACAGGGCCACACTTACAGTTCAGGTTGGCTTTGAATGCATTATGTAGCCTAGGCTGGCCTCAAACACTCAGCAGTCCTCCTGCCTTAACCTCCCCAGTGCTGGGATTACAGGCGTGCACCACCACACCTGGCCTAAAGATTAAGCTTTTATATGCACTGAATCATTATCTATCTGCTTATTTCATTCTCTGCATATGTATCTGTAAGTTATCATTAATGGTTTGTGTCTGGTTCTTATTTCTGTTTTCTTTACTTCTTTGAGAATGCAATTGTGTTACAAAAGTATCTGAATATGCAATAGTGGTGATGAGTGACTTTAAATCATTTTAAATTTTGGTGATACAATTTGGCATAGAAGGAGGAAAAGAGGAAATTTTTAAGACTCTATGTGGCATTTTGTAGTTCCTGCCTTTGGCCAGTGGAGAAAGATTGAGAGCTGTACTTTCTTTAATTTTTAAAAAATTTATATTTATGGTGTACTTCTGAAAAAACTCCTCTGTTAAAAATTCTCATAGTAGTTTCCCAAGAATTTCTTTTTCTGCCTAAGGCAATCTATCATGTACGCAATAATATACAATTTTACTTTTACATTGGAATTTGTAAGAGGACAAGTCTGGGATTGTGGTTGGAAATAAATCTGGCCAGATAGATTTGCCTATAATTTGAAGACCACAGATTGAAAACAGTGGAAGGAACCTCTGAAGTCATCCAGCTGATCTCCTAGATTCAACAGATGAACAGAAAACTCCATGAGAAATACTGCCTAAGTGTTAAAGCTCCATCCAGAATCTTGATGACATGAAGATCATTTCATGTGGGACTTTTCCCCAGGAAGCCCTGCTCCTCTTTGTTCAAATTCAAGATCTGCTTACTACCTATGGAGGTCATTGACCTCCATGGGTCCATTTCCTCATAAATAGTATGACAGTACTCACAATATAAATTGTTTAACTTTTGTGAGAATGAACATGAGTTACTATATGCCTGGTAAGTGGTAAGCATCAACTAATCGTGGATATTTCTGTGCTTGTCCTTAGTATCTAATATTGGAAGAATTGTGCGTTGAATATTTCTCCAGCTCCTTGGTTCTTACTGGGAGTGATTTTGCTTTGAGAGGATATTTGGTTATGTCTAGTGACATTTTTTTTGTGGGCACAACTTCAGAATAGCAGATTATTCCTAGCCTGGGGTGCTCACAGACATTTTACCATGAGCAGGCCTGCTCTCTACACCAAGACGACCAAGACCCAAATGTACAAAATGCAGATTTAAGGAACCCTGCTTGGCTTGCAAAAAAAAAAAATGATAGTTTGAATCTAGGGTGTGAAATAAACCTAAGTTTAGAAACAAAGATAAGGATACATAAATAATACCTGTATATGTGTGAAAGTGTTTCCTTGTGTTGACTACATGCATGCGTGGACTCCTAGAAGTTGGAGTGTGTTATGTTGCTTCACTCATCTCCCCTCCCCAACTCATCTCCAGCACTTGGCTACTGTGATGTCAGCAATTTTAATCTTCCTATTTCTTTTTAAAGCAAAAGTTTATACGATGTTATACATTTTGTAGTTTATATATTAAATGTATAATTGGATTATAAAGAAAATTGCTACTGGAATTTTCTTTTTTTTAATTCATGGTCAGTAAAATGAGAAATATCATGGTCAGGAATCTTTGTAGTTAATAGTATATTTTCATAACTGTCAAAATAGAGAGAAGGCTTTACTTCCAGGTTTTCCAACCACTTAAGTTATGTATTTGAAGTGATCAGCACACCTAAGAATTCTTTTTCTTTTTCTTTTGTATTGATGCAAGGAACAATTATGAACTGAATATAATTCATATTTGTGTTATTTTTCAAAATGAAGCAAACTCAAACTATTAGAAGCATTATATCCGGGATAATTTTGAGGATTATACCACTTCCACAAAGCAGTGCTCTGCATATATTGCATTTTGTAGAGTTACATGATCCCTTTAAGATTATGGATACCCAGGAGGATACAGTGGCTGGTAACTCAACAGGAGAAATAATCCTTCTATTGATATTATATTTAATTGAGAGCAATATTTTTACATAGAAACTTCTTTAAATACAAATTTTTACAGAGAACTATGCGAAGAAGTGAACAACTACACGTATGCTACACGTTAAGAAAACATTACTAGGCATGCATCTTGTACATGTAGTCACACAGCACATTCATACGGTTTTGATCAGTAATGGTCAGCAGTTTTGAACCCATGAGACTATAATGAATCTGAAAAATTCCTATCACATTAAAAATGCAGGAGAATTGCACATTATTCATGACTTTATGCTGGTGTTAAACAAACCTACTTTGCTGCCAGTGGTATAAAAGTAAAACACATATGATTATGTACAGTGTGTAAGACTTCATAATTATAATAGACGACTGTGATGGGGGTATAAATGTATATATAGATGACTGTGATGGGGTATATATGTATATATTTAATCACATTTTGAAGTTACTGTTTCTGCCTATAAAAAAAAGCTTAATCTAAAACAATATGTTGTATTATGCTGTCAGCGGTCTCATCTAGAGTTTACTATTCACACAGTAGAACAGCCTAAGAACGCATTCCTCAGGTTGCATTCTCATCAGTATGTAACACAAGACTGTAGATTGGATCTGTAAGTACATGGATATAAATGTCTACATCTTGATGACTCTAATGTTAACCTAATGTATCTCAAGATGTTTCCTTCCTTGGTATTTTGTATCAGCTATTGTTGCATCAGTGTTGTGTAATATAGTGCCCCCAAACAGTGGCCTCAAAGCAGAAAGTGTTTATCCTCAGGTTCACCTGCATGCAGGTGACTCAGGTTCAGTCGATCTAGACTGGGTTTGTATTCAGTGCTCAGCTGGACACAAGATTCTCATTGTGACCCCACATGTTCTTGCCCTACTGTTGAATCTCAGGGAGCGTAAACATGATCACGATGTGTCACCAGAGTATGAAAGCCAAACCAAACCTGGCAAAACCACATAGGACCCCTTTCCTTTTATATTCATCAACATTCTATTGGCAAAAGCACTCATGGGGCACACCTAAGTATCATGGGGTGAGAAAATATGTTTTTTTCTGTGGAGGAGAGGAAGGAGAATTGGTATGAAGATGGGCTGCATAATAATTTCAACTTCACACCATCCCCTTATTTCAGGTAAATGTGAATATTTTTCCTCCCTGGACTTAGTGCGTCTCTCCATTTCTGTCTGTAGAATTGAGGCTTATCAGTAAAGAATTGACCCAGACCTGTCTGCCCCATTTAGCTCGACACTCCATGGAATACATTTATGTTTTTCCCACACTTGTAATGGTATGTTAATGTATGCATGGGTATGGTTAACTTGTTTCAGACAATAATTTAATTATAGACCTAGAAATCCCACAGCATAAACAGCTTATCAGGGAAGAAAGATGTGAAAATGGATCAAACCTTCAGATTTGGTACCAGAGTATAATTATGAAATAACACCCAATTAGGAGATGAACTTATCTTTTAAGAAAAAAATTAAATTGTTTCACGTCTTTTCCTAGTGAATATACACAAGCAAATTAGATAAGAAAAGGAATGTACTCAGTCTCTGGGATCGGAGCAAGTCTATTTATACTTTTCCTGCTATGCACAATTACCTCTATATTTTTCCTGATTTATTCCTTTAGATTTATAAGGACTGTAGCTCACTGCCCACTGTGAACTTGGCTTTCATTTGACATACCCTCTACCTTCAATATAAAATCATACAACCCCTCTAGAACACCTGTATTATGCATCATTCTGTGGGTAGACCCTAATAACCCATCAACCTTGCATCATAAGCATGGATAAACTCTGGGAATTATGAAACAGAATTTCTAAGATTATGTTATATGTCATAGATGACTGGAATACAGAGAGTGTCTGTGTTAGTCTAATGTAATCCTGTGATACTTCGAATCTATTGAACCTTCTGAAACTGGTGGCAGAATAGACCAGAGAGATTTGAAGCAGAAAAGGGTTTGCTGTGCTCAATGGTTTGATCTTGAAGGAGTCCTTGAAAAAAGGGGGTCAGAGCAGTCTCTAGTTGAAGAGAGCAGAAACCACCTTGGAAGTTAGTAAAGAAAGAAGGCCTCAGGCTACAATCACAAGGAACTGCAGAAACCATTCCTACCCTAGGACAACCTGCATGAGCTTAGCAAGTGGAGAAGTTCTCAGAACTTCCAGAGCCCAGCTGGCTACACTTGGACTTCAGCCTTATGAAAGCGTCAGCAGAGAACTACCCAAGTAGGTCCAGACTCCCACCCTACATAATTGGGAGGTAATCAATAAATATTGTTTAATACTGATGAAGCGCCGGTGATTTATCATGCAGCAATATAAAATGAATATATTGCCTTAAAACTGGTGTGTGCATGGAGGGTTGTTTGCTTTTCTCATAGGCCAACTCTAGGTGAGAAGATTCCTCTTTGCAAAGACTGACATATTAGCTCTGAAAAATCCAATTACAGAAACTTTGTTAGGTCTCTAGTTTTGAATTAGTCTTGGATTTTTCATAGGCCATTTAATGTCACTTTCCTACGGAAGGTTTAGGTTTTATAGGGTCTGAGGTTATACAGTTTCAGAACTTCTTTTTAGAAAATAAATACATTGCTAAAATATAAACAATCCTAGATTTCAATGATTTGACTTATGATTCTTTAACAAAAGAGATCTTAGATCTCAAGAAACAGGGTTCAAATGTCTTTGTCGTGAGAATTCTATTTTCTATCCATAATTTTTGAGGACTGGGCACTACCAGTGATGTTTGTATCACCTTCAGGTTGTCCTTGAATTGTGATACCAGGTAAGTTCATGTAATGGGTGCTAGTTACAGCTGCAGAAACCATTTCTGCCCTAGGATAGATACTTGTTACTTGGCTATACATGGCAAGTAATTATGAACCTCATAAACAAACCTGAATTTTCTCTTAGCTGGATTCGAGAAATGGATTCACCATTGCCTTCAAGTCTGAGGGTTGTGCTGCAGAATAGCTATAGTTACAAAGCAGCAGTGTTAACTAATTGTAGTTAAACTGCTTTATTTTCTAAATATAGAAAATAATATGACTGTGTAAATATATTGCTAAAATATGTATGTAGAGGGGTGTTCAACTCTGTGAGGGAGAGACCTATGTCTGCTACCTTAGCTATGTTCTAACCTGAAGAAAACAGCGTCACGTAGCCTCAAAGGGAAGACTGAAAAGACTTCTTTACTAACCGGGGCCTCCATACCTTTTCCACCAAATATTGGTGTCCTGGAAGGTGAATAAATTATTTTTAATAGATCAGCAGTCAAAAATGTTTGGTAAGCAGTGAATTAAATGAAATTAAGCTAGTTTTTCTTTCTATAGAAGCTTGAATAAAATAGTAGAACTTGTAAATGTCTAGGGTAGGGTAACATGCAGCCAGTTCTCGTTATTTACTTAGTCATGTTTAGAACATTGTTGTGAAGTCTGAATTACCAACTAGGAGCCATTGCTCTTAGGGGAAATATAAGGTTGGGTTAGATTCTGGTGAAGCTCTGATTGCATCATTTTCATTAATCAATATGTGATCTTATTTTGCATTGCTTTGTTTCAAGACTTCTTCATAACATATTTAATATATATTATTCACTCATTAACATTGACTTAACAGTCAATAGCACATTGAGTGTTATCATTGTGACTCTTACCTCATTAAGGCTTATATAACACATGCTTCCTCTATAAGGGATATTCAGTGTTCTTGTGCTTGGGAATGCTAGGCTGATATTCAGTGTTTGCTTGGAGGATTTAATTAGAAAATAATTAAAGCATAAAAATATGAAAAAACAAATGTGATATATGTGTGTGTATCCATGTGTCTATACACACATATATAGAATGGAGTACCATTCAACCACAAAAAGTGTAAATTGAGTCATTTGTAGAAATAAGGATACATCTTGAGGCTGTAGTGTTAAGTAAAATAACCGAGACATGGAAGGTTAAATATTGCATGTTTTCTCTTATATGGCAAACACAACATATAAATAATCTAAAGAGCAAAAGTAAAAGAGCTGACTGGACACAAGGAGGTAGATTTTGTGGAGATGGGAAGAGAATTTGGGGATGGAGGAAGAAAGGGAATTGTAAGGCAGAGGCAAAGTAAAAAAATAAGTAAGATGTGATATCTATTCCCCGAGATGAATGTAATTATTATGTATCACAAACATATTCAGTAAACAGAAGAAAATCAATTACATAAAAGTAACAGTAAAAAAACAAAAAGGATTATGAAAAACCATGGCAGTACATGTACTATTTTGCATTATGAGAGGCAACGCAACAAGAGTGATTCAGGGCCAGCCCTAGTGCAAGCATGTGGGATTCAAGGTTTCTGCCACCTGTCCATGGCATGTGCCCACAAATGACAGTGAAAGCATGGCGAGTGTTAGCTGCAGCATTTAGCAAGTAGACAGATTCCCATATGAAGACCTTGTCATTCTCGCCTTAATGAAGTTCTTAAGTTAACAGATCAGAAATTCTCCCCTGTGGCTTTGACAAATACAATTTGAACTCTATAGAAATAATGTGCTACTTGGAAGCTTGATGGTTGTAGAATGTAGAGATGTCTTGGTAAATTTAAAGAGAATTGTTGCTTTTAAACTGTGCTTGGCTTATGGTCAGGACCAGTCAGTACTCATTAATAGATAGTTTGACATTACGTCAGTTACCCAGATGTGTCTGTTTTTCATAAGAGCTGCTAATGAATATTAAATGCTGAAAAGAAAACCACTGTATGGCTACATTATTTTTAGAAATCTGGTTTTAACAGGATGTTTTGATGCAGACATTTTAGTGAGTTCTTTTAGGATGGTAAAGCCTATCACTAGCTTCATTGAAACTGATAGCAAATTCAGTTTCTGAGGTTTGAATTACACAACTGACTTCTTAAGACATAGATGCCTATGACCTTCCCTGGGGTAGGGAGCTGAGTCTGTCACTCTGGACACTTCTGTCTCCCATTCTGCAACACTTTATAAGCTTTCATTTTTCTGTGTGCCAAGTTTTCCTTTTGATGTGGTACATTTTAATTAACATCAGAAAGGTCTTTATTTCTAGTCAAAGCCTCTGATATACACAAGAGCTTTTTTCCCCATCATTTTTCCTTCTGCTGCTCTCTACTAAGGAAGCAGCCTCCCCCATACATCCTTGAGATTTGATGTCCCGCATCCTATGAGATTTGATGTGCAACCATCCACACTGCTCACAATTTTATCAGTGGCTCACTGTCAGAAAATCATCGCTTAAATGCTGTGTACCTGTAAGGTTGTCTATTTCTGTTAGTAAATGTCATGTGGCACTGTGGCTTTTTACAATGAAATGTAGGGCTTCTATTCTTAATTACTGGACCATGTGCCTCTTGTGTAACAGGAAGATAAATTGTCTTGTGATGTCATGTGCCCTGGGTTTTGTACAAAAATATATTTGAGGAGGCCACATGGTTCAGTGGGAAGGACATTTAGATTTTTAACCCTGAAAACCTACTTAAGTTTAAGGCCTAGTGTCTCTGTTCTAACAATGTTTGGAAAATTTGCATAACTCAATTTTATAGTGTGTAAATGGACAGAGTAAGTGACAGGGCTGCTGGAGAAGGGTATGAAAAGGTGTTTGGTGCAGAAGCTGAAGTGAAATAGGTCCTCGGTGAGTACAGCTCCATGTAAACTTGGATATCTAGCTGTCTTCCTATATTTGTAAAGCCAGACACTAATCTATAAACAAAGTCACTAAGCATTCTGCGTAATTAAAATTTCCCTTCATTTATAATATCAAGGAATTTTTTATGAAGAACTTGAAAAATTCATGAGTTCCAGATTCACTTTTGCTTTATTTTTCACCACTGCTGTCCTCCCGTCCTCCGTTTGTCTGGACTCCCTGTCCTTTCCTGTAACTTGGGAGCACCTCACTCCTAGACACTATGGCATTAGGGTTTGGGAGGAGAAGACAGACTTGCTGGTGGGATAGAAACGTTTCCCGTAGTGTCACTGGAATGAGGCATTTACAGTTATGCTTGAGTTGTAAGCGGGACACTCATGGTACACAGAATGCCCAGGCTGATCTGAACAGAGGACAAAGTGCACAACTTTTATGGCACTTACAGGGCAGGCAGGGACATGTCTGTTGATGTCATCTCACACAGTGGCAGAGTTTTATTTGTACCTGTGTTCTTCTTTATCGTGGGTTCTGTCTCATTGCACTAGTAAGTCTGCCTTAGTGGGTGATTTTTACTAATCAACTAATGAACTAAATGTAACTGTAGATAAAATTAATGACAATTTCATGCATATGTTTGTCCCTTATTATCTAAAATGTGTTCCTTATCATCTGGAAAGTTTCCTTTTGGAGCTAGGAAGATCACCCCTTTGCGTTAGTAGATTTGATTTTAATATCTTGTTTTCTTTGGCTCTTGACTTCTTGGAATCTCTGCTGACTACATAGTCCTTGAAGGCTGAGCTGACTGCCCCTCCTGCCCTCTTCTGGTGTGTTCTTTGAATGACTAAGCTGCTTTTAAAATCCCAATTCCCTGGTAATTATGCTACCCCATAGGGCTGATGACCAATTAGATTGTCTCAAAAACTTGAAACTAGAAAACATGGCGGTTCAAAAGATGCTTTCATACATTGGATGAGTTTTGAGAGGCACTTGTTTTACAGTTTATGTGATAGTTTTGTGATAATGGTTGTGTGCTGTGATTCTTGTTGCTTTCACACAGGGGATATACAGGTGTTACAGAACCCTGAGTGAGACTGACTGGACTCAAATGCTGGAACCTGAGTCTTAATAAACAGTATATTTCAGAAAACAATTATGTTACAGAAAATATGTTTCAGAAAATTAGTTAAGCCTAAAATGGCAAATAACAGTGCCTGTGTCCCATTTGTCTTAGCAGGCTGAAGTCATGGTACTTTATAGAAAGGAAGGATTGGCAAAAAATTAAAGAAAAACATGATCATTACATACTATCTAGTAGAAATATTTTAGCACCCTCAGGGAAAATGGGAGCTCTTATGGGAGCTGGTACAACTTGGGTCTTGGTTGGAGCTGTTCTCAGGGTAGTGAGTCAGGCCTTTCTCGTTTTCATGGTTCATTTGAAATGTACTTTAGAAATTCCTTATTTTACTTTATCAAGAAGGAAGCTTTCTGTGAGCCTGTGGATTGAGGCAGGAAGAACTCTTTAGAGCCAAGAATATTCAAATTATTTAATAATACATTCATGAGATATGTGAAAATTACTAAATTAGTTTTTGGCTCTTCAAACCAATCTAGTGAATGAAGCCTGGTCAGCCTGAGTGTTCCTTGAGAGCAAAACCTAATTTTATTCTTTAAACAGCAGCTGCTTCTGAACTGAGAGACTCGCTTGGAATAAGTGCTCACTAAATTTGAGTGAAATGGACTGAAATGAAAGGAGGGCATTGGAATGGAATCAAAGAGAACAGAATGGGTAGGACTGAAAAGCATTGGAGAGGTGAAATAGAATGGAATGAGTAGAATAGAACAGAATTAATAATGGGTTGAAATAGAGAGGAATAACAGCATTGGATGGGTAAGAGTTCTGACCTTGATCTACTGTGATGTCATGTTTTGGAGTGCTACATTTGAGGATTGAGGATGCTTCATCAAACTTCTACCTTTCATTGTTGTCTTGCCTGTAACTTGATTCCCCAGGGCCCTTGTGCTATCTATAAGGTGTCACACTGGGAAGTACTCAGCTGGTCTCATGTTCTTTTGGGTCTTTGCCTGTCAGTGGCTGTGGTCCTGGGAGATGTGCCCTGCAAACAACCCTTCAGACTGAAAGTCAGGGCACTTTATGAAGCAATGTGGTGCCAAAAATAGCACAGACAGCTGTAGTACCAAGCGTCACCTTCTATACTTTGGTCACATTATTCACTAGCGTGTCAGATGATCTGGTTTTCCAAATAAATTCAACCTCTATGGCTTCGAGCTCAAGAAGTTATTAAAATTCACTGTGCCTTTATTTCCTCACCTTTAAAGTGAGGTTGAAAGTTTATACTCTTTGTTAAACTCTTCGTTAAAGTGAAATAAAAATAAAATCTGTATAAATCCTTTAGAAGAGTATAAATGCTATGTAAATGTTGTTACAGGGCATATTACTTGCTCAGCATTCCAATGTACTTGGATGTTACTGAATAGAGGATTGTGTTTTGCAGATGACTAAGTAAATTGTAAGCATTTGATTTACCTTCAAATAAAGAATCAGAGCTTCCGATTCACAAGGTTGTGAGTTCAATACCTAGTTCCAATTGGTATTGGGTATTGAACTCACAACCTTGTGCTTGCCATGCAGGTACTTACACTGCTGAACTAAATCCCTGGCAAGAGCTATAAATTTATACATCCCTGATGTATGGCCAGAATTATGCTAAGTACTTTTACATACATTAAATCATTAAATTATCACAGATTCTATGCAACAAGTACTATTTCATTTTAGAAATGGAAAAACTGAGGCACAGAGATGATAAATAATAATCAGAATCATATAGTTAGTGTGTGCAAAGCAGTAGTTAAGATTCAGCAGTTTAGACCTAAAGATCACACTTAACTATTCCATACTACTGTTATCATCATTAAAGGAGTTTTAGGCATTTTCTACTTCTCCAGGGATCATCTGTTCTGTGTCTGCTGTACTGTACTGGTTTCTGTAGCTTCCAGAAATCAATGAGCAGCCAAAGCAGTTGCCTAGCCGTAATTATTTTTCCTCTCTCGGCATTTCTTAATGCGGTTTGCAGAATTTGTTCCACATTTCCTGTGTTTTACATCACATTTTCCTGCCTCACATCAAATTTTTAGTAAATGGGTTTTACGAGAATCATCAAGTAGGAGTAAATGAAATACCCAGCTAATGTAATACCTGTAAGAAATGAAGTACTTATTAAGATGTTTTCCTATTTTGTCTTTATAATTCATACCTCCTAAACCTGCAGATCAATTTCAGTAAGTTTGAAATCAACATGGCTGCTCTCCAGAAAGTCATTGTTGGTCATGATATCTTCCCATGGGAAACGAAGTTTGTGCTTGGATATAACAGATGAAAATGTTTTAAAATGAGGTGAGACAATTAATCTACTTAGGCTAGACAAGCTATTGGTTCTGGAACACATTTTGGCATCATACTGTGTTTGACTCTTTAATTCTTCAAAGATCAATCAATCCATCAATAAAACAAGAAATTTGCTTTCAGTTCAATTATTTATATTGAAATAATGGACTTTGACAGGAAGCATGCAGGAATGAGTTGCACAAACTTGAACCAGCCCCTAACTGTGAAGACTCAAACATATACGTTGCAGCCAGATGAACTTGAGTCTAGATCCTGAGTTTAGATCCTTCTCTCATATTCTGTTTGGAGAGATCTCACAGGTTGTTTTCCCTTGCTGGCTTTACTTCATTGCTAAAGTGACACTGGAGACAGGAAGGGTAGGATAAGGATGATAAGGGTGACAGTTTATCCTGATTATCTTTAGGATGTTCCTGGTTTTAGCACTGAAAATCCTACATTCCAGAAAGCCTTGGTTTCAGAATAGTCAATGACTCTGTGGAAGAAAGACTGCATACCATAACACTGCTGTGAGAATTTAATGAAATTACTATGTGAAAGGCCTTTGAACTAAGCTTTGAAATAGTTGTAATAGTTATTTAGTTTGAATTTAAATATGTGCTTGGGAACTTTTGGTTTTAGGTTAGGTCCCTTGTCACCAGAGCCTGAGATGTAGTTTCTTGTACAAGTGGTTTATTTTGAGCATGGTTAGGGGATCACACAAGAGTATAAAAGAAGCAAATAAAACTGGACTGGGCAAGATGCTATTTCGGCTGAATGTTAACCTCAGCTTGGGTCGATGGGAAATTCTCACATGTGAATAGCACCGTAGAACTGCTCCAGTTTGAGACAGGGGGACTGTCAATTTATACCCCATATCATTCAGCTGCCATGTCCAGGTCACCTGTGAGGATATTGCTAACAAAAGGAAGTTCTCAAAAGAAGGCACAGGACCTTTTGAGAGCCTACCTGCAGAGGACGTCTGTCTCAGTGAAATAGTGCAAACAGCTGCTACACAGCTCGGGGTGTTTTAAACAGAATTTTACTTTGCTCTTTAACTAATAGCTTTGTACTTCGGGTTCCTCATTTGAGAGAAAACATGGGATATTTAAGTTCGTGTTTCTGACTTGTTTCACTAACATCACAGATTCAAGGTGAATAGAAAAGAGATAGGGAGATAAACCTTTGCTTATAAATAGGAAGGGAAAAAGAGATGGAAGAGAATACAGGAGAGAGGGAAAGAGGATGCATAAAATATAATGATGTGTTATGTAAAAGTACTGACACCCCTCAATGAATGTAATCCTTATGTATCACAGACTTGTTCTAGTAAAAATAAAGCAGGTAAAATATTCTAGCAGTTAAAGTGATAAAATCCATATTTAATATGTACCGCCACTTCAGAACTTCTGTTTTGATCCTTAAAACTCTTGCAACTTCCCTTTTTCACTGTCTTTTTAAATCAATTGTTGTTTGTCTAAAAGGGATTTTTAAACTTCTTGGAATAATATACTATTTCACTGGAAAAAAATTTCTTGTTGTTTTTGGCTGGTAGGCATATCTAAAAACCCTGAGATGCATTTAGAAAAGAAATAAGGGGTGATTTTTAAGTCCTAGGTAACATAATATGGTAGATTCCTGTAATTTAAAGAAAGTACTATGGTTAAGACAGATGCATCTTCTCCAAGGATCCGTATGATTCAGAAAATGTTTCAATTAGTCAGCAGGATTAGTGTCATTGATTGCCCATCAACAACTAGGAAAAAAAAAACACACAAAAAAACTTTAAAGTGAGTGACTAAATGAGCTTGTCAGCCAATTCCTATGTGTAGAGTGATTTTAAGCTGCTCAGATTTAGAAACTTTCCAGAAGAGAAATTGATAGTCAGTAATGAATTAATTTTCCAGTCGGGAAGGTATCTACTGAATTAATGGGAGTCCAGCGTTTCCAGTGGGATGTGGTGTCTCAGTTTTTGTTTCTAAGATTTTTCTGCATCTTCTCTCTTTCACACTCTCATCTTTCAATACACAAGGGAGTGCAAGCTCTCTGTGCATTTGAAATTACTTATTGTGATTTAAATTCAAGTAGCAATGTCTTATAGTTACGACTGAGTTCCTAAATATGGAACAAACTGCATCATTGTAAGTGTGAATGTCTGCCCCAATGGGATGATTGTAAGGAAGTTCCAGTACAACCCATTTAGTATACACTCCACTGAGAAATACAGCATTGTCCTTCATATGCCATCATTGTTTAAAAAATAAAAGACAAAAATACATTTCAGAGGAGAAAACCTGTAGTTTTTTTTTCTCTTTTCAGTGTAAATATTTATTTGTATTTATACCTTTCTATATATTTATCCATCTTTCTCTATCACAGTGACTTCATATTGAAAGTTGGGCCTGCTAAGACACAACATCTACCAATGCATTCCAAAGATTTTTTTATGAAAATACTCAGAAAATATGTACTGTATACCAGTAGCTGTGATTGCTGCTGAAAATTCCTATTTGTCATTAATTATCTTGTATGATTTTTTTCTAAATTAATATAGGAAGGGGAAATTTTTGAACATTATATTGTCACTGACCACTAACTGTGTCATGTATTTTATGCCTGTAATAGAATAGAACAATATGTGTAAACTAATGGGAGTACACAAACAATAATCTCACTTCACATGATATCTGTATTTTTTATTTTTTAAAACCATTGCAGTCTCTCTGTCTCTCTCTGTCTCTCTTTTCTTAGATTCATGATTTCTACCCTTTCCTAACACTGTAGTAAATAAGATGATGAAACAGCATTATTCAAAACCACTGTCTAATTTCCGACGTCATTTGGCCCAGCAGGAGTCAACTTTACACTCTAATTCTACTTGAGGCAAGATGAACAGGGTGCTGTGCACTTGGAAAGCAAGCTTAATTAGGAGAAAAGAGAAGCTGAGGCTCCATTCCCAGCAAATGACCAGCGCTTTGCTTCCGCTGGTGCCTTAGAGAGAAATCCTTTCACGTGAGCACTCAAGTCAAAACTGTCAAGAATTCCAGTTCCATCCCATGCCAGGGACTTAGATAAACATCTACCTTGAAAGCCCTGGGAAACTGACCTTGTGACCTTTCCTTATACTCAGCCTGGAAAGCCAAGAATTTTGTTACCTGTGTTAACTCATACTGCTGTCTTTAATTGAGTGACCATGGACAAAAATCTGCGCGGTGTTTACTGAGATGCTCAGGATTTGGTGTGTCTCTTGTTCAACCTGGTCCTTAAAAATCGCTAATTGGGCTGAGGGTGTAACTCAGTGGTGGAGAACTTGCCTAGTATGTAAGAGAATTTGAGTTGGATCCTCAACACTGCCAAAATAAATGAATACAAAAAATAATAAAATACTTTTGAATGAATAAACAAAAAATTCTACTTAACTTTTACTTCAGTAACATTTAAGCTTTTTCATATTCCTTTCTTCAGTGATCTATAATTATCCTAAACAACCAGTCCTGTGTAGTTATAAGACATTTACAAAGATAAAAATTCTCATGGTCCTTGTAATGCCTTCCTTGTGCATTAAATTATTTTAGTGTCAACAGCCGTCTACCAAATAGTATTGTTGGTACCTGAAGATTTAATGTTAGTCATATTAAGAGTGTAGATACCTAAATGTTAAGTATTAAAATATCACAATATACAGAGAAAAATATTTTAAAAATTAAAGATTTAAGGATAATTAATAACCAAAATGAACTATGAGTTTTAAAAGTATTAAAAATAATGTGATAATATTTGTGACTTTATTTACTGTCAATTTCCATTTTTTGTCAGGCTTTGTTTTTACCTAAATCTGCATGACTTTGAATTCTAAGAAATGTATAAATTCCAGCAGATTTATAATGAGAAAAATATTGGCTCCAGAATATCCATTGAAATAAGAAAGTCCCTGACGTATGAACTTTTGTGCTGTGAACTTTCAAATACAAAAGTATCTCACATCATGAACATTTGTAGATGTACAAATCACAGTAGTAGCTCACTTGTCTGCCGGGCACTGTCACCCTTGTACTGCTATGTAGTTCCTGTGCAGTGTGATAATGGACAGCAACACAGTGCTCAATCAAGTCCAGGGTGGCTACAAGCAGGAGGAAAAGCTGTGATGATGTACAGGGAGCTGCTAGGAAGTACAAAGTCAGATGCAGTATATATTTGTGTCGGAGGTGTACAAGACTCACTTTGTTGGGTCTGTGAAAGAACCTGACTTACGAACATTCTCTCAGAGCGGAACTCAGACTTTGTTTATAAATCCTGGTCTTACTGTATTTTACGGATTGATGTAATCCAAGTCTTAAGGAGGTTAACAAATTTAGCCTTTCCTACTGTCAGTCTCTGAGCTACAAACATGGTAATGACATGGTGTGTTAGAGTTGAGAGAATTAAATGAGCTCATGTGTACACTCTAAAGGGCTCACTGCACAGTCCTTAGTAAGAACCCATATGTGCTACCTAGTAAATATCAGAGAGGGTGTGATGGCTAAGGAAAAAGACTCTGACTTCCTACCAGTTGTGGGTTTCAGCTGATGAAACTGATGAGTTTTTCAGTGAGCTGGTCAAAGCGTGTTTCCAGAACATACCATGATAAACTAAATTTTTAAAAGGATAAAGTGTTCTCAGATTTGCAAAGCAATACTACTCTTATATTTTATCTCATAAATACCTATGGTTCTGTGTGAGAGACCATAATGTTGATGGCAATGTCTCTCTTGATAATTATTCCGAATTTTTTCTGCTTAGCACCATGCAAAGGAATCTAAGCATTTACTACTGCTGAGGGGTCCATTAAGAAGTATAATATGCTTGGAAAGAGGTGTGAGAATATTTTATTATAATAAACCCTCATTGAGGAGATAAAACAAGAGTAGAGAGATTGATTTTTGTAAAATTACATTAGTCCCAGCTGGGAGTCCTTTTTTACATCTGGAAACTCAGTTTTCTCGACTATGGTGTGGACTTTTACAGCTCCTAAATTAATCATAACCTGAGCAAGTCCGTTTGAAGCACTGCCTTGAACATTTTTGATCCATTCTTGTTGTTCTATATCCCATCAGTGGGTCAGCTGTAGACTCTGGTGTTCTGAGTGTAGTTTGTACACTTCGCTTCTCTGTATTTACAAAGGTTATTGTTTTTGTTTTGTTGCTAGTTGTTGTTTTTGCTTGGGTTTGAACTCAGCACCTCATACACAATAAGAATGCATTATGCCACCAAACTACACTTGCAGCCCAGCATAACTTTACGTATTTATTTTTCTTCTCATTCTAAGACTGACTCTGAGCTGAACCTAACCCTTTCATCTATAGTAGATGTGAGTAAACCGTGACTGTGCACCATGTCCGGCTGCTGCCTGTTCTGGTAAACCCTGAACCAGTCTTCTGTTTCTGCCTCCTTGGTTCTCCCTTCATAATCCCCAAATAAATGCTACACTGTCCCTTTCCCTCCATGTTCTGGGCAGAGGAGAGGGACAAAGGAAATACAGAAGAAAGGTCAGCCTGCAAAAGGGCAGCACGACTTAGGAAGAAGTTAGAAGTAGGCTTGTACTTTTCACTGAGTAAGACAGTGTCTTATGACCACTTGTAAGGGCACAAGAACTTCTAATGGAGCTCCATGTTGGCCACATCCCCTAAACTAAGCATCTGTTTCTGCGGAGGACATTAAATGTCTGATGACTCATGTCGTATGCACCCATGCCTCCCAGCTCCCAAATAGATAAATACCAAACAACATAATTCATTATTATTGATTTGACCCACAGGTGAACTTCTAAATGAAGACCTAGACTAAGTAATGCAAAACCGAGAATCTAATCTAAAGAGTCATCAATTCAGAGCCAGGGAGAACTATTCTTCTTGCCCCTCCAAAGGTGGTGACAGCAGAGCACCATTTAATTCAGTGCTTTAATTAGTTATTTGTAAAGTTAATCCTTGTAACTTGATGATAATGTATGAAAATGAAGTGCTGATTAGGGCTGACCCCATGGCAGCTTTTTCAAGGTGTAAAGATACTGAAATATTTTGTAGCCAGAGTTTTGACCCCCACTGATGGGACTAGTCCCTAGGAGCTTACCTTCAGGGAACAGCAAACAAGCAGATGTTGGCTGGGCCCGGGGTGCAGTGGTTAAGGGATGCAACCTCACCTCTTTGATTTTGTTAATTAGAGAGAAATGCAGCTGGAATTGAGAAGTCTGATTATACATTATTTAATGTGAGTGTCCTATTTTTATATTTTGCAATTATACAAATTTGGTTTTTAAATCTGAAATAGTTGAGTTCTTCAAAGTATTATGTTATTTGAAAATTTTACTTATTAAATTTTGCCTCTGAAACTGACATGTAAAATACCTTCATGTTTTTTGAGCACTTTCCCTATACTAACTACTGTGTAAGACACTTTATATCCATCATGTGTTTCACATATGTAATAGGCTTAGGTAGATTTTATTCCAGTTTTACCAATTAAAATACTGAATGTTACAGGTAACATGACTAGAAATGCCAGACCCAGAATTTGAGCCTAGCTTTTTCTACTTCCCAAGGTCATCCTTTTATCTTCTAAAACACGGGTACAATTTATACAGAGGACTCTATGAGTCAGTGCAGTGAAGGTATGCGTCCCTTATCATCCTGGTATGGCTAGGTTCAAAATATATCCAACAGTGTAAGGAGTAGAGTAGATGGATATAAGAATAACTGAGGTGATGTCTTAGAAATCCCTTCTTAGTTTTGCATTTATTTTACTTTGGGAGGTATATATTCATTTAATGTCACAGTGGGGACTCTACTTGGAAAGAACAGGGACAGTGGTGTCTGAATTACTAAGGTTCAACATGTTTTATATCAAATTGTGACCTCCTGAGTACTGTACGGAGATGCATGTAGGAAAGACTTAGTGAAACATCATCAAACTGAGTAGAGAGTGTAACCCTGCACGCTGAAAACATTATACTTAATTTTTGTTAAAAAAAAAAGTTCTTTTGCATTTTGTTGTGGGTTGTAACCAGTAAGAAAAAAAAAATGATCCTCCCAAATTATTTGATTTCCCCACATTGTTTGGTCATTTCATTAAAACCTACCTGAAAGTGTTGGGAGAAGTGGGCTGGTTAGATTTGTATGAGTATTTTCAGGAATGTTTCTTTAAAATTGTTAGTATATGTGGAATTTTTTTAAAGGTGAAGATAACTAAGAGTTTCTGAAAAATAACCTCCAATGTGCTTAAATATGGGTCGGTGGATCTCATTGAAGTTTTATTCATATTTGTGTCCTTTGTGGCATGATTCTACGGTAGTAAGTGATAAACAACTAGTGAAATGAATTCAAGCTATGTGTTCAGTTCTGTGATATAGAGAAAAGAAGATTCTTAGGTAATTACTTATGGATTTACCTATGGCTTCATCTTTTCACATATGCATATAATTATCCATGTATCAAAAAATCCAGGAAAGATTCCAGTTAAAGAAAAAAAATCTGGTTAATTTCTTGATTTAGTAATATTAAATTGCTTTTCTTTGTTGTAATTTTTAAGCTTAATAAAATTTAATTTCAAAACAAAGACTATCTTTACTTGATTAATAATGAGTGTAAAGATCAGAAAGTAAATAATTACTACTTTACCAGAATATATCACAATAAATTGAATTGCTATTAATTCAGTTATATAAGGCTTCCATTAGAAGAAGAAAAGAATCATGGTCTATGTGCTCTTTATCCATTTCTGTATCTTCTATTTAATATGATTACAAGAATAGGAACATGATTTTCAGAACAAAAATTATTAGCCCAATTATAAAGTAAACAGTTATACTGTTAGTGTTTTAATAAAAAATGACCTTTCAGGTTTTGAAAAATGAGGAGTAACAGTACCAAAAGCATACTCTCTAATATAATGATTGCTTCAGAAAGTATATTTTATTTTCTATTTTTATGAGTGTTGGGAAAATGATTGCATATTTTCTCTGAAGTAAAAATGTGAAAAAAACAGTTCTCTTTACCCCTTTTTCAAACTGAAGTTCTTAGGTTGTAATAGAATGTACTTATTTTATTTCTTAGTAGCCAACAGTCAGTTCAACATGTATTGGCAGAATACCTACACAGTATACGACTATAACCAAGCAGTTGAAGATTAAAAAGAGGAAATCAGAATCTTTGCCTTGAAGAATCTTTCCATTATCATTACATAGCTGAGATATAAAAAATGCATCAATAGTGATGCTATGAGTATTTTTGTACATAGTGTATAGGATTTACATGCTTTAAAAAAAAAGCTATCTTGGACATCTTTTTTTAAGATATTTTTGTGTTTATTGCTTCTTTTCACAAGTGTTTCTTTATTAATTTTTCATGTGCATGTTTATATTTATCAACTGGGTTACAGAAATGTCCAAAGCTTGGGGGAGGATTATTCCATTAGATAGTTTCTAGCTGGTTAATCCTGGCTCTAATAACAGTCTCCCAATGGCAGTGAACATAAACATGTTTAACTTTCTCATCCTTGAGACAATCTGATGCCCACAGTTTAACAAAGAAAAGTTCCATTTGGCTCATGGTTTTAGGGATTCAGTCCAGTGGTTGACAGCTCCAAAGAAAAACACCATGGTGTGAGAGTGAGCTAGAGCAGAGCTGCTTCTTTGGTGGTGGCCAGGAAGCAGGGCAAGAGAACATTGTCAGAGAGGAAGGGACCAGGGATCACATAGGGTACCCAAGGTCACACCTCCGTGACCAAGGCAGATACCCCAAAGTATACCTCCATGAAGTAATCCCAAAACTGATCAAGACATCACTGTACCTTAACTGCCCTAACTAGTTTAGCAAATACCTTCTTTGCACATAATGCGTATTGAATCTATAGTTGTTCTATTTAGTGAAGACAGAAGTTGTTCACAGATTTGATAAATACTTGTTGACTTCATATTATATCCTTGGCATTGTGTATAATGCCAAAAATAGTGAAAAGTCAAGAGAGCCAAAGGCTAATATTAAATGAAACATTTGAGAGTGGTTAAACAAAGGCAAAACTTACTGAATTAATCACCTGTGAGACTCAAGTACTGACAGATAAAAATATTTGGATTTATAACAAAGTTCTATAAATTGAGTGGCTTATAAATGGAAGAAATGCATTTCTCACAGTTCTCAAAGCCACGAAGTCCAAGATCCAGGCAAATGTTGTGTGTCATGAGGGCCAGTGTTTCCTCTGTAATTTCATATGATTTTAGAGCCAGTTCTCTTTTATAAGCATCAGTACCAGTGCTCAGGACATTGACTCTGAGATTTGATCATCTCCCAAAGACACCATCTCCTTATACCAACAGCTTGGTGGTTAGGGTTCAACAAATAAACTTTGAATAGATACAAACATTTAGCTAATAGCAATAGAGATAAAAAATATATAAACAAAACACTGATTTTTTGCACTAAATGCTGTTATGGTCTAAGTGCTTTACAAATATTAACTCATTTGATTTGCTCAGCAACTTCATGCAGTCTTAATAGATTTTCAACTCAATTTACAGATCAAAGCCTCAAACACTTGAGAGTTAAGCTAACGCTCAAACATAAAGTAACCAATGGATGTAGGATTTGACCCTAGAACAGAAAGTTGAAAGCATTTTGCCTGTGGCGGTTGGGACGAGGTGGGAGCATCTAGGGACCAGTTTGCATTTTTTTTTGTCTTGATTAATATTACTATTTTTGTCTCATTGCTTTAGATAAGAATGTACTGTGACAGACAAAAATGTATTTTACTATGCTATTTTTTTTGCAACATTCTGTTTAATGATATTATTCATCTAAAAAACTCCTTAAGAGGTAATACAGAGGCCACTGTTAAAGTGCATTTTTCCTGGCTTCTATAGTTAAACGCAGTGTCTCAATCATTTTATTTGAGCATGATCATGTGTAGACTGAAGTGAAATATCCTAATGCATGTTATATTAAAATAGTGCTTTATTTCACAATCACCTGTCAACTCATTTACATCTATTAATGCAGCATAACTGTGATAGACACAAGTTAAAGTCATTAACATTGAAAATGTCTCTCAAAAGTGTGCCCCATTTCCCACAGGCTCTCCAGCACAAGTAGGCGTGATGATACAGTGTTTTAAAAGACACCAGCCTTCCAAGAATTTAAATGACCTGCAGTTTTTTATATTAGTCTCCACGGCAGGGAGGTGTCACCAGTTGCAATTCACATAGGTTCAAGATTTTTCTAGGACCTCTGAAACAGACATGTCATTGAAACAATTTCTACCCATTTCATGGGTAGAAATTGCTTGAACTGCACTGTACAGAAGGGTAAGAGGTGGTTGACAATGAAAGTGAAGAGAGCACTTAGGAAGCTCTTTCAGTAATCCAGGCTGGAGATGATTGTTCGTGGTCCAAGCTTCGAGAGAGGGACTCTAAACCTTGTTGACAGATCGGGCAATGCAAGCAATAAAAGATGAGATGACCTCCCTCTGTGCCTATTCTTGGTATGAGTAGATAATGATGATAATGCTATTCATGAGTTAGGGAAGTGGGTAGTAGGAGACACAGAGAATAATCTTGTATAAGAGCTTGAGTTTGATTTTAGATGTATTATTGTGGATATCTTTGTGAGATCACCAGGTAGAGGATATAAAGAAACAGACCAGTGCTAGCACTGCAGGAACTTATTTCAAAGCCTGTTCACAAAATTTGCATCATACACTATTTGAATTTTTAAAGCAACCATACATGGTAAATAGAGGGACTTGTGTTAGCCCCATTTTATACACTGAAGGCAAATGTATGTACAATAAAACAGGCAAGTTCATTTTGAGGTACATAGAACAACACTTGGTGCTTTACCTGAATACTCAGCAAAGTATATTGGTGAAGTTTCTTGCTAGACATACACTAATAATATTTTGAGATACCATTGGATACCATTTTTTGATGCAGCATTGTTGAAAGTACGTGAGTTTCAAAGCTGAGTACAGTTGCAGATGGCAATTAGAGGCATAAAAGAGATAAAATTCTAAAGGACAATTGAATTTTGAAGATGTAATGATTACAGCAGAAATACTGCGTGCCAAATTCTAAGCTCCATCAAGTTCACAATCCCACTTCAGAAAACGATAATAGAGGGCAATGTAATTAAAAGATAATGGAATAAGTTAAGAATGCTCCAGGATCTTTGTGTGCCCCAAGAGCATACATTTTTACCTCATCGAAGTCAGCCCAGGAATCTTTCTTCCCCAAATCAAAACATTCATTAAATGTCACACACTTGGTAGAGTATATTGAAATAAGACTGCTAGAAGTGTTTGCCTGAGTTATTTTCCCAGGAGGCCAGATAGGATTTTTTAAATTTAAATGTGAACTGTACAAGTTATAGGCAAAAGGAGGGATAAATTGTCTAGCAAAATTTCTCCGCTTTCACACATTGTTAGCTGAACACCAAGCATCATGCTGTGACATCACCTCTTCACAGATACCCTCACAGAAAATAGGGCTGAAGAGCAATGGAGTCTCTTTTATGAGGGCACTAATCTCACTTATAAAGGTAACACCCTTATGACCTAATCATCTCTCAAGGACTCTGTGTCCTAGTACTCTCACACTGAGGCTTGGCATTTCAACATGAATTTGGAGGAACCACCCAAAATTCACCTATGGTAGTGACCTCGGGCAAGTGACTGAATCTGATTGTACTTTATTTGACTCAGTGGGTTAACTACATTTAATAATAGTAACTCCCTCCTCACAGGCTTCATAGGAAGACTCACTGAATTAATTAAAATGTTCACACATGTCATGATCCATAAGAGAGACTCAATAAACCCTAGCTGCTATTAAATCTAAGTTCATTATAGAGGAGAGTTCAAAGTCTCTCTTCTTGAGCTGAGGGAGAAGCTAGGAGTCATCAGTTTTGGTGTCCCCAAGTATACACTAGCAGTTACGCTACATTTTATGAGATCTTAGAATTGGTCGGTCTGCTCAGACCACATGGATAATTTAGAGGAGTCCTTATCATGTAATAAAGACTACTAGCAACCCATTCCTGATTCAGACATAAGAACGTCATACTTGCTGCATTATAACGTAGGAATAGCATTGTGCTTTGAATGTCCCCCAAAATTCAAGTATTGGAAGAAATCCTAATGCAACTTTAGGACATAGAGATCCAGTCCTAATGAATACATAAAGACTGTTATTGAAAAAGTGGGTTAGTTACCAAAGGATTAAGTTTGTTACAAGAGGAGGGATTCTAAACTACTTTTTTTCTCCTTCACATCATCCTGCCATGTGACACCATCTGTTATGCTATCATGCAAGAAGTCCCTGGCGAAGTGAAGCCCCCTTCAACATGAACTGAATAAACTTGTGTTGCTTATAAATTACCCAGTCTACAGCACTCTCTAGCAGCAGCAGCAAACAGACTATGAGTCTTTGCACCCTCTTTAGTGAGGATATACCTTTTCAGGTCCTGTCTCACTGCATGGAGGAGTTGAAAGTTAGGAACTTGAGCATTTTGGGGTTTAACTGATTGATTTCTATCTGCTTAATTCCTCTTTTACACTTGGCTGCTATCCCTACCACTCCTATTTTATCTCTCCACAGTGGAAAGCTTTTCACCCTGTCCTGTTTCCTTTATGATCTGGAAGGCTGGAGTCTCCTCCTACTGTAAAAACAAAACAAAACAAAACAAAAACACACACAAATGGTTTACTTTAAGTGTTTTAGAACTGATTACTGATAGGAAGACAGAATAAAGAAAGATACTTTCCTTTAACTAGCTTCTAAAGGTTATGTTGCATTTGAGGCACAAGTACTCCCATTTATCTGTCTATGGACTTACTGATCCACTTTCCTGGTCTAACAGACAGTCAATGAATGTTTAATGGGGTGAGCGGGTTTGCTGCATTTCATCTCACTCCAAATGCTGAGATTAGACACTGTGTGAAACATACAAACCAGTGGAATGGGTGCAGAGTTAGAGGTCTAAAAGGCTTGAGGTATGAAATCACATATGCACATCTTCCTAGCAGAGTGACCTAGAGCTAAGGCTCTTGATTTTGCAAAGCTTCATTTCTCCTGCATGTGAGAAGCCCCGGTCATAGGACATTTTTGTTCTTTTTGTTGTTAATATCTATTTGCAATGCATGTTTCCATTCCGTGTGGAGTAGGTAGAGGTATATACCACATCTTAATTTCCCTTTCCTTCCCTTTTCCTCCATTCCTTCATACCTCTTTCCATTTCTTGATTCCCTTCCCATTGGACTAAGATCTATCTCCTCACTTCTTATCACCTATCTTTTATTTTGCTTTATTTATAATTTGGGCTTCTCATATAAGAAAAACCATGCAATATTTAAATGTATGTGTCTGATTTATTTCACTTAAAATGATAGTCTCAGAGTGCATCCATTTTTCTACAAATGACTCAAGTTTATCTGGTTTTGTGGCAAAGAATTATTACATTGTGTGTGAACATCATATTCTCTTTATCCATTTGTCTGTTGTGTGAAATAAATATGATAACGTGCAGATGGCAGACCTCACAGTAAATGTAATAGCTTTTATTACAATTCTGCTTGTTTGACTCTTCTGCCATAATTCACAAGACACTGTGCATATAGAGAGGGTAATTGTGAAGGGAAGATACACTACATGTGGCATTGTATTACTCTGTGTCTTGGTTACTTTTTTCTTGTTTCTGGGACAAAATGCCTGACACCTGGAATGAAGAACGGAAAGGTTCATTTAGCTCACTGTTTGTGGAGGTTTCAGTCCTTAATCAGCTGGCTCCAAGGCAGGGTAGCATGGCACTGGGGCAACACTGCAACACGGTAGCCAGCAAAAGCCACCAGAGCAAAAATGGAAGAACAAGCCTCTTCTCCTCCTTTATGTTGTACGCAGCCCAGCCCCTCCCCCAGGGCGATGTAGCACTCACAATATCTCTGTGCCCTCCTCTTGCACAGGAGGAGTATATTTTCAAGGCAAGAGACTTCAAGCTAAGTCTCTTGCCTTGAAAATATCCATGCTGAGTTTCTTAGTTAAACTTCTAAACTTCTCAAGTTGACACAGTATCAGCCATAACACTCTGGGTGTTCACTCAATATTTTGTTGGGGGAACTGTGAAATTATGAGCCTAGTGTTCTTCAGCAAGTACTGGGTGAGTGTCAATCAGTATTTCAGCAACAGAGTTGCTGTTTCAGAAATTAATTAAAAGAAAATCTTTGATCTTGAAAGCTAAGATAGAAGTCAGTGATAATCAGAAAATTGCCTGTTTATTAAAAAGCCTCAATTCATTGCATCAATAGTTTTCTTTCTGATGGTAATAGTCTCAGATTTTATTATTCTTCCCTTTTAACATCTCTGAACAATCTAAAATTTTCTGGTCAATTTCCAATATTAATGTTTTAAACTCTCAGGCACATTTGGAGTCAAAAGTCTGTATATCCCATCCTCTTTAGTTGATGACCTAGTTCCTCTAACAGGTGAAGCAAAAATAGGAGAAGGCAAAGAGAGTTTATGCCACCGTTCATGGTTATATAGAGGAAAGAGATCACTGTCCTACTCTGGCATAGTTATCTTTGAATGAATTGTGCTTATATTTTCCTTGAGAGTTGATATTCAGTTAATGTTAAACTTCACTGGGGTCCTGCCTTCAGTGAAGATTTTCACCACTTTTTCTACAGTGGATGCTTCAGAACCCCCAGAGTTTCCATTGCTCTCACAAAGTGGCCTGGGGCTCTTCTCTCACACCCTTCAGGTGTTCCATAAACTTGGGATAAGACGCATTCCTTTTTTTTTTTTCTGAATGCACTATATCACATTAGCTGAACATTCTGACAATTTCTCCCATCCTCCAATCTCGATTACTCTTCATAATGTACTCTTCTTCAGACTACAGACAGGGATCTGTGTCTGTGATCCATGATGTTGCTAAACTTCAGATATTCCCAGATTTCTTGCTCAAAGTAGGTGATAGCGCTGAATATTCTTCAGCTACAATGCCTACAGCAGAATAAATAGATGCAAAGCTCTGCTTTAGATGCCTAGATATTGACTGAGTCCGGTGAGTTTTATCAACTACATATTTTATTTTGGGGACTATGAAAGAGAAGAAGGAGGCACTTCTGTGACCCCAGTCTCCTCTGTCATTCTCCTCAAATCCTCTCAGAAATTTTAGTGGACTACAGGTCAAGGCGGCTTCTGTGGTAGGACCTGTGCTATCTTTTAGCCATACACATATGATGGCCTCTAAGGTCAATTATAGAAGACTTGTTAGAGTTTGATTGCTCAGCATTGTGAATCAGCATTCAGCTTTAAGAAAAGATACAAGTGTAATTCTTTTGGCCAAAAAAGGAAGACAATGACGGATTTTTCTAAAGATATTTAGGAAGGTTCCTCTTCTCCCCTGCACCCCTCACTTAGTTCCTTATTTTGCATAACACTTTACTCATGATTAGAACTCAACTGTAGAGTTTTTTTTTAATGTTTTCAATTTATCCACCAGTCCTTGGAATTGTGCATTTATTCTCACTCAATAATCATAATTTGAGCTACTGTCTGCAAGTGATTGGCAAGATGATAACATTCTGGTGAACAGAGCAGACATACCGCATTATTTCAGTCTATTTTGTGTTGTCATAACAGAAAAGTATACAATGGAAAATTTTCAACAAACAGAAATTTATTCAGGCTGGGAAGCTCAATATTAAGGAACCAACTTTTGGCCATGGCCTTCTTATTTCAACTCACTGCAGAAGGCAGAAGGGCAAGAGAGGTGAGAGAGACCAAGAGGGGCCAAATCTGTCCTTAGGAACTCACGGACATGATACGGGCAGCGATCCATTTAGGCCCTGATGACCCTGGTACTCTTGAAGTTCCTATATTTTTAACACATGTCTTTTGGGAGACGCTTTCAAAGCAGAGCTGTGACTAAGGGAAAAATAAGTGTCACAGAAGCAGAGAGTTCCTCCAAAGCAGGAGCATCAACCTGTTGGAGAGGCTTAGGGGAACCATCTCTGGAGAATTAATGATTAAGTACCACAGTCCAGAAGAGTAAGCGGAAACTAACATAACAGAGAAGGAAGCGATCTTTTTGAGACAAAAAGGGAATTCTCAGTTGAGTGAAAGAAATTTAGGTTCGCTGGAACTTAAAGAACAAGTTGTTCTAAGTTATACTGAAAAATAAGTAGTCGCCATATCTAACAGATACACTGTATTATAGGCATGTTTAAAATAGAGGCAAAGATGAATGAGCCAGTGAATGAATGAAAAGTGCTACTTTGGATGGATTCTCCCCACCCACCAGAGAATGGATAGTCCTGCTGGATGGGTTAGGGTCATATTCTTTTTGAAAATGAATGGTCAGCCTATGGGTTTGACCATTGTCCATCCAGGAAATGAGAATGAAGATTTGAGAATAAATAAATGGAAAAGCTCTAATAGTGAAATATTTTTCCTTCACTCAGTTGTTTTGTGTTATAATTTTACAGTCCCCTCAAAGTATGTTCCTCTTTTTACTTTGATTTCTCTTTGTCTCATGGCTTCTTGTCCCTAATGTTTCCCCTGTGACCTTTTGCTGATTGGGTTTACTTATCCATAAATACAATTTTAATTCTTCTGAGGAAAGGAGGGCTGTAATTATGTAGTTACTATTTTTCCCACTACAACTGTGTTTACAGGCTTTGGGTTCTCTGTGGAAACATATCCTCTGCTTGAAGTGGTTATGTTTTGTTGTGTGAGTATCAGTAATCTGATGATGTCTTTTCAAAAATATCTGCCTTTCTCCTCTGTGTGCTGTGTAGAAAAACATTAGGCTTGCAGTGTTCCAATCGCCTTGAGGTAGTGACAACATGCTTTTCTCTGCTGAACTAAAAATATTTTTACCTTGGGAAATATAATGGAAGGTGTCATGTTTCTGTCAGTTTTTGAAGGCATAAACAGCACTTAGAAGCAATATAAGCACATGCAAGTCACCCAAATGGTTTATTGCTAAGATTATATCAGAGAATCTCCATTATCTTCAGAGGGTCAGGGTGCATCTTCCAGCTAAGAATTTTCTGGTTTCTTAGATCTGAAGTCTCATGTTAGGAACAGTGGGTGACAACGTAAGGCTAACTGCTATACTTTTCTCAAGTTTGTATCAGCCACCGTGACACATGAAGCTCTGTGGTGAAAGGACTTAAATCTATTTCATTAAAAGAAGCTGGAAAGACATATGTTTACTACTTTAAACCATTGTCATTGATATGAAGTTCCCCTCTTGCATTTTACTAGTAAATCCAGCTCCTCTAAAATTTTCTTCTCCCCCAGCTCTGACAGAAAGATGGATCTAGCAGAGTAGCCTCCATTTCTCTGTACTGCTCAAGCCAAATATTTGGCTTCTTTTCCTCCTTTTGTGGTTATCTAAATGAGATCAAACACAAGAAATTGGCCACATTGATAGAGTACTTAACCAACAATGATTATGATGAAAACAATGATAAAAAGTGCAGTGAGAATTTGGTATGTGCTGTGTAGATGCTGAATTGATTGTCTGTTACACTATTCAATTCTCATACCAAACCATTGGAGAAAATACCGTTGGCAGATGAAGAAATATACTCAGCCTTATTAATAATCTAAACAAAGCCCTGCAGATAGTGAGACAGATAGTGAAACAGTTTAAAAACTGATTAAAGGATTCGGAATTATATTATATAGGCATCCAATTTTTTCCCCATAAAGTAGGTCTATATTTTTTAAAAAGGAAAAAAATAAAGAAGAGAAAAAAACAAAGAGATAAACAACAATTAAAGTCTCAAAACAATAACAATATAGGCTTTCAAAACAAGATGGTAAGAATTTAACAATGGCTATAATATTGTATATTATTATTTTCAACCAAGTTGCTTAGATTACCAGATGTAAACATGCAAAATTGATCAAACCATGTGAGTGTTAACTGTTTTTTTCCATGAACTAATAGAATTAGTAGTATAGTCATTTAGCTATCTTATGTATGTATCTGTATCTATATGTCTATGTTTATATCTATCTATCTATATCTATATTTATATATCTTCTTCCTTTTCTATTCCTTCTTTTTTCTTTCCCCCTATCCTAGTTGTTTTTTTCCCCTTTGAGTGATTTCTTATTCTTTCATAATATCTATTATAGATTTTGGCTCTTGTTTACTCTTTTAGATTCTTACACTAGGGAGACAATAATGGTATTTACACATGTGAGTCAGATTTGTTTAACTTATGAATGTGCTCTTAATTCACATCCATTTATTGTAAAATCTTCAAGTTTTATAGCTGAGTAATATTCCAATGTATAAAAAAATTACATCTTTTTTATTCATTCTTGGTTGATGGGCATTTGAGTTGTTTCCAAGATTTGACTATTACAGATTGTGCTGCTATTGGGGGTTTAGCTCAGCATGAGACATGAGTTAAATTCCAGGTACAAAAAAAAATTGTGCTGCTATAATCATGGGTGCACATATATCACTGTGGTATGATGTTTTAAATTCTTCTGGGAAAATGCCCTGAAGAGGAATATCTGGGTCAAATGGGACCTCTAATCCTAACTTTCTGTAAAATCTTCACACTGATTCCACAGTGATTATACAGGTCTACACTCCCACCAAGAATGCAGAAGGGCTCCTTTTTCCCCAAAGCCCATCCAGCATTAGTTATTGATTGACTTCTTGATCTTGGCCATTCTTTCTGGAGATGAAATCTCAGTATTGTTTTAATTTGCATTTCTCTAATGGTCAATGATGTGGAATATTTTTTTCATATATTTATTTGACATTTGTATTTCTTCATCTGAGAATTGTGTATTTATCTCGGATGCACATTTTTGAATTGGGTCTTAGAATTTGAGAGGCCTGAGTTTTTTCAATTCTTTATACATTCTAGCTAGAAGTCTTTTGTCTGAGGGACTTTTGGCAAATTTTGTCCTGAGTCTGTGGGTTTTTTTTTCCACTGTGTTGATGATTTGTTTTAATGTTCAGAAACCTTTTAATAAGATGAGATCCCAATTACTGATTTTTGAAGTACTTCCTGTGCAGTTTGTTCTTTGTTCATGAGCTCTCTGTCTACCACTATATCTGAGATTTCTACCTACTTTGTCTTGTAGTAGATTTAGTGTTTCTGTTTTAATATTTAGATCCTTGATCCATTTTGATTTTAGTTTAGTACATGGTGATATGCTTGGGTCTGGTTTAAGTCTTCGGCCTGTGGAAAGCAAAAGAATAGAAATTATCCCATATATATTATCTAACCATAGTGCAATGAAACTGGAAATTAATGGCAAAAGAAACTTCAAAATCTCATAGAACACATGGAAATAAAATAACAACCTTCTGAACAACCAAGGGGTCACTAATGAAATTACAAAAGAAATTAAACAATATGTACTATCAAATGAAAATGCAAACAATACACAGAAACCTGTGGGATGCAATGAAAGCAGTCCTAAGAGGGAAATTTATAGCAATGAATTCTCACATCAGGAAAACAGAGCAAGCACTAATAAACAATCTAATGCTACACCTAACACTTCTAGAAAAAAAGAGCAAGTCAAGCCCAAAGCTCACAGCAGAGAGGAAATTATAAAGATCAGAGCAAATATTAAGTCAGCTGAGACTAAGAAGACAATACAAAGAATTAATTGAACAGTTGGTTCTTTAAAAGAATAAATAAAATTGATAAACCCTTGGCCATCCTTATAAAAAAAAGAAAGAAAAACTCAGATTCATGCATTGAGGAATGAAAAATGTGAAATTACCACAGATCGTTTGGAAATTCAGAAGGTCATTAATACCTGCTTCTAAAATCTATGGTTGCATAGGATGGAAGATCCAGAAGAAATAGGCAGATTTCTGGAAATGTATGAACTACCAAAGCTGAATCAAGAAGGTGTAAAACTTGTGAATAATCCAATATCAGTTAATGAAGGTGAAAATGTAATTAAAAACTTAACAACAAAGAAAATCCCAGGCCCTGATGTGTTAACAGCTAAATTCTACAAGAAATTTTGAGAAGATTTAATGCCACTACTCCTCAAAATCTTTAATGAAATTGAAAAGTAGGCAGTTCTCCCTAACTTATTCCTAGAGGCAAGTGTTATCCTGATACCAAAACCAGAAAAATACCCAACCAAAAAAGAGAGCTACAGGCCTAATGAACAAAGTTGTAAAAAAAAAAAAGATATAGTAGCAAACAGGATGCAGCAAATCATCAAGATTATACACTATGACCAAATGGAATTCATTGCAAGAATGTAGGGATGATTCAACATACACAAAACAATAAATATACTACATCACATTAACAGAGCCAAAGACAAAAATCACATGGTTATCTCAATAGATGCAAAAAAAGCCTTTGATAAAATCCAACATCCATTCATGATAAACCCTACAAAATATCAGAATGGGTGATTTCTACCTCAATCTGATAAAAGCCCTCTATGACAAACCAACAGCCAACATCATACTAAATGGACAAAAACTGAAAGCTCTCAATTTAAAATCAGGAACAAGACAAGGATGTCCAGTGTCACAACTCTTACTCAGTATAGTTCTGAAAACATTAGCCAGAACAATTAGACAAGAAAGGGATATAAAAGAAATAAAGTTAGGAAAGAAAGAAGTTAAATTATTATTATTTGCAGATGACATGATATTCCACTTAGAAAACCTCAAAAACTCCACCAAAAGTCTACTAGATTTAATGAGAAATTTCAGCAGTGTAACTGGATACAAAGTCAGCACTGAAAAATCAATAGCATTCCTGTATTCAAACAACAGACTCACTTAGAGTAAAGTTAGGCAAGCCACGTCTTTCATAATAGCATCCAAAAAAAGAAATACTTAGGAATCAATCTAACAAAGGAAGTAAAAGGTTTATATATTGAAAATTACAGTTCTCTGAAAAAGGAGATCAAAGATGATCTCAAACAACGGAAAGATATTCCCTGTTCATGAGTAGGAAGAACCAACATTGTGAAAATAGCCATACTCCCAAATACAGCTTTAATGCAATCTCAATCAAAATACCATTAGCATAACTCACAGATTTAGGGAAATCATTCCTAAAATTCATCTGGCACCAGAGGAGGTTTAGAATAGCAAAGAAAATTCTGGGCAACAAAGGCAAAGTAGGAGGCATCAGAATCCCTGACTTGAAATTATTTCACAAAGCTATTACAATAGAATCAGCTTGTTACTGGCAAAAAAATACACCTGAGTATCAGTTGGACAGATTAGGAGATATAGCTACAACTACAAACACACTCAGCCACTTTATTTTTGACAAAGACACCAAATATGATTGTTGTAAGAAAGATGGTCTCTTTAATAAATGATGCTGGAAAATACCTCTATAGATTGAAGTCGAAAAAATAAAGGCAATACATTATAATTTTCTTACTAAACAGAATTGTTGCCCCAGGTTTCTCCTATTGGCTATGTGACTTTCAATATACCACATAAATTCTTTGGGTCTCATGGACTCATCTGAGTTTTAAAAGCTTGAATGTCTTCTTTTAAAATAAGTGTCTGTTTTTAATGATTAACTTTAGTAACTAGGAAATACATTTGTACAAGATTTAACATGAAATTGAGTGGTTGGCTTTTGCTTTGTAATTGAAAGTAAACTATAGAATTCTGTTCATAATAATATATGCAGTGTGATGTTATTTATCTTATCACCTTGTTTTGATTATAAGATGCTTATTTTATTAAAAAAAACAAACTAGAAAAAAAATCCTGCACCAGAAAACATAAATATTCCCAAGAAAAGCAACCTCTTCTCTTTCCCTTTCCCTTTATATATTCTGTTTCATAATACTCCTGTGTCCAATGCCCTGACCCCTGGTGTACTGAACACAACCTTTGGGTAGAGCAAGATGAGTGTGCCGTCTGTCTATGCTTCCCAAGGAGTCTCTGTAATGAGCTGTCATTTATTTGCACGACCAGGGTCTCTCAAAACAGTACAAGCTCAGTGAAGGTGGAGATAACTGAAGAGATGTTAATGTAGACAACATGCTGGGGCGGGAGACGAGTGGTTCAGTCCACACTAAGTGCAGATGAGCACAGATGGGTTCCTGTATCCTACAGTGATGTGACAGTTTAGTCCCAGTTTGTTACTGCAGAATCCCCACTATCTCACAGCAAAGCTGCCCTGTTATCTTTTGTGTCTCCACTCATGGCTCGAGTTTCTCCCTGGAACACAGTAGCATCTTGGTAGTGGAGGTGACAGTGGTAGAAGTGAAAGAAAGGGGACCAACATAACCACTTTTCTTTTTTTCTTTCTGTTTAGACATAATCACGTAGCTCTTAATGCTAAAGACAGTTTCTGAGAAATGCATTCTTCTGCGATTCCATGTTTGTGAACATCTTAGTGCTCTTACAAACAGATCGTTTTTATTCTATCCCTTCCTACTCATGTGTCCAATGATCTTATGGGTGTATTATCTCATCTACCCATTGAAGCAATCATGTAGGTTTCCTTGTTTTTATTTCACAATCTGCCATAAAGAGAGATGGTTTTCATTGCTTATAAAGGTACTTTTAAAATTAATTGGATGTTCTTTCGATAGATCTATGTCTGTAAACCAGTCTACTCTATTAACCATCATCATTTCCCATAGATTTATTAACATTTTCATCAGATTTTTCCTGTTAAAAGCTGACAAGGAAGTTGAGCCTCTAGTAAAGTCAATGGGAATCTTGTGCCAAACATGAGAAACTCATTAACCAATACTTTTCTTTTGTCAGACAGTTTTAAATGCAGATATGTGTTGGCATTTGATTCTCTCATACCCCTATTGAGAATGACTGGGATTGGGTCTTCCTGGATGAGACCAGATGAATTTTTCTCCATCGCTAATTTCTGCATCTTTGTAAGTCTCTGCTGCCACACTGTGGGGAGATACAAAATAGAACATTAACTTTGGTATTTTGTTCATCTTTTAATAATTACCATTTACAGTGCCTCAAATTCAATTAAAATAGTAATACAACAGTAAAAAGCTTTCAAACAAAGAATGATGTTACACAGAGTCATCAAAGATTGAGGGAACTGTGGCACTATTGTTAATAGAATTGCTTTATTGGCTACTTTGGCATGAGCTGAATTCAAAATGTGGTCACTTTAAGAAAGGCAAGTGCGGGAGTATGGCTCAGTGGTATAAGTGCCTGGCAAGTGCGAGGTCCTCAGTTCAGTGATTCCTGGTATTGTGAAATCAATGAGCTTTCAATACTAATTCTATAAAGCCTTCCTTTCTTCCTTATTTCTGTTTCAGACTTCCATTTTCTTTCCCTTGCATCTTCCCTCTCTCCCATTTTTTGCTCCTTCTTTGCATTTTGCCTTTTCTTTCCCTTCCTCCAATAAAAATTTTTCTATCACTTTGTGCCAGACATTATCCAAAATGTGAGTAATGCGAAATCAAATTAAGCATCATTTGTGAACTGGCATAGAAACACTTTATTGGTAAACAAAAGCATATAGAGGGGCTGGGGATTTAGCTCAGCGGCATAAGCGCCTGCCTTGCAAGCAGGCAGTCGTGAGTTCGATCCCTGGTACCGATTAAAAAAAAAAAACACATATAGAATGAAATGAGGATGTAAAGCAGGTTTGAGAACGTCCAGCACAAGAGACTCCGGATCCTGACAGGCAGCTTCTGAAACCATGGTTCCTGTTATTCACAGTAAGTTCAAACATACACTTTCCTCAGAATCTCAACTCTCATCCTCCAATGACGGATGACACCTTCTGTAGGTACTGTGATTTCCTGTTGTCCCTACCTCAGTGGCAGTGTTCTGTGCCATGTTCAATCAAAGGCAACTGAGATTTATAGTAATTAAGAAAAATTGCTAGCAAGCATTTCTTGATCATGATAATCAGTCTCTTTTCAGAACAATTTAAAGAGTTTTAGATAGAAAGGTGGGGCTTTCTCCACCCTTCTCTTGCAGAGTACTTCACTTCATATGTGCATATTTTGTTATCTATAAGTGTATAGGCAGTAGTTTTGTATTTTCAAGCATTTCTAGTAACACCAAAAAATGAATATTTTCTCCTAGATTGAAAAAAATAGAATACGAACAAAATATTCACTCAACACTCATCCAAAGGGCCAATCCAAAGGACAATACATAGTCCCTTAGTTTTTTTTAGGCCATAAAATTGATACTTACATCTTGAAAATGACTTTCATCTATTACTTCTTTAATGCATTGTTTCCTAGGAACAAGTGCCTAGAAATACTTTTATCTGTTTAAAATAAGAAACTTGTAAGCAAGATTAAAATATCAACGTTGGTTTGGGAGATTTGAAGAAGAAAGAACATAATTCTATTTGTTTAATGCCTATTATGTCCAAAGAAGTATTAAACCATTCATATCCATTAGTATTTTTAAAACTATAAATAAAAATGGGGGGTCAGAGTATGAACTCATTTTAAAGACCATGACTGTCACTTAGAGACAAAATGACATAATTAGTAAATAGCAGGATTCAGATATAACAAGGACCCATATTTTTAAATATATTAAATATATATAAGAAGAATCATTTAAATATGTCTACGCCCAAAGAAAATGCTCAATATCTAAATGCTTGAGTTCATTTTTCAAGAACCAGAAAGGATCAATGGTATTAGTAATATAAGTGCAAAGACCTTGTTTTAAACCATATGAAATTGCACTTATTTATCTCTGAAGTCTGTACTTTTCAGATTTCTAGAGCCAGAATTCATTAATATCAATTTCATGGGAAAATAAAGTAGTTTAATATCAAGTATTTTCATGATTGTTGCCAGTTGTAGATACTGAGAGATTTTCATTCCCACAGCAATGAGAATATATAAAAAGCAAAGGTAGAGAGAGAGTAACATAGAAGCTTGGTTGGGGTTCAAAGACAAGTTCCCCACGTCCTAGGAGCCAAGTGTATGAACATGCCACGCAGGCACTGAGCTCCAGTGACCGGAGGGGATGGAGGGGAGGGTAGGTTGTCCTTGGCTTGTGGCTCACTTTTCTCTATCCATGGAAGGAGAGCAATGATACCTAATGATATGATTATTGAGAAAATTAAATGTAATAAGATAATCCCACTCGATATAGAGAAGACTTTTAGCGCATAGTTCCTGCTTAATGAATGTTAGTCTTTATTATTATACTCATAGTAAGTGAAAGTGTTATGAGTTACGGTATTTTAATGTCAAGTCTTCTCATTCAGCTCTATATCGTAAGTTTGTGGTCTTAGAGGTCAGTCAGTAATTCTAAGACTCAGTTTTCACACTTTTTCAAAGAGTATTACTCATGCTATATTCTCAAAACTACTGTGGAGCCAGAATAAAAACTGTTTACAAAAGGCGTTTGTAAAATATAGAGGGTAATTCAAATGCTGATTTACATGATTCGGTTTTTATTTCTTCCTAGATATTGTGGAAGTCTCACCTTTAAACTGATATATGAGTCAGATTTATGATAGAACAATAGTTTGGAAATAAATTTATTAGCTACTGTTGCATTCTACAGCTGACCTCTAAGAGTAAAGGAACTCTGAAATTAGCTCTTGGGAGAAGTAATACAAATTCCTATTGGATGGAGAGAAGAATCCAAAGTCTTAACCCTGGGAGGGGAGAGCGAAGGGTTATAAATTAGGAAGCCATTTGTTTATAGGTCCCAGAGTATGCACAGAGACATACACTAGTGACGTCTTGTGTTTGTAACGTACTTATTGAATTGGAGGAATGTGAATTTCTAGCTTTGCAGCAGATCACAGCAACACAGATACAGTCTGAAGTTCACTCTGATTCCTGTGCTGTTCAGTTTTCATCTCCTGCTTGTAGCTTCAAGGAGGCGAAGAGCCCCAAGTCAAGGCTGGAGGAGGTGAAGAGCAGCATTAGCCTTATCTGTTTCTTAAGAGCATGCAAACACCTCTCCAGTGCCCCCTAGTGTGCTATATGGTTATTTCTAGTTGACTGAAGCTAAGAGATATTTAGCAAGGTGTATGGCTACTAGAACAAACTCGGAGTTTTATGAACAAGGAATACAGAGGTAATGGGTAGAGCCAGCCACGGTGCGTCGCCTGGGGCTGGTGGGACAGGGGCTGTGCCTCATAAAAGGTACCAGAGCTCTAAGGAAAACATGAGTTGTTTTATGTATGTGATTTTGAGCCTAGAAGCAAAGAACAAAGTAGAGTAGCAAAGACAGAGAATTTTGAATTGGTTAAAGTTAGTGAAGTTAGAAATTAGTTCTTTTTATAAAGAACTAATTCTTTAAAAATTAGTTCTTTTTAGTTGTTTTTTAAAGAACTAATTCTTTTGTAATTGATTAGACTAAGGCTTCCAAGCCATGCATCAACAAATAAAACTATAGCATTTTTCTTTATCCAAGTTTTACCAGGAAGAATAAATCCTGTCTGTTCTATCCAAGACTGATGTCCTTGTGTTTAGATGCTAAGAAGTCTGTCTAAAGTAACAGTCATTAAAAAAGATAAAAACAGATCTCATTAGGGGCAACTCACCTGGAAACATTAAATATATTATAAAAAGTGTAAATACACTACAAAAAGTTGTTCCTCGTAAATGGTAAAAATCCATTGACCTTGCACATAAAATGAGTCAGCCAGTATCTGACAAAGGAGAATTGGGATTTTCTCGACTTACTGGTATTGCTGAACACTTGAATTTTTTCACAAGCACATGTTGAATCATAGGTAGAAGTGACAGAAATAAATATATCTAGGCTTCCTATAATATACATTTCCAATCAAAGAAAATTATGAGAAGATGATCTTTTTGAATCCTATTAGTTCATCGTAGCTGTCTTTGTAGAATTTGGAATCAGCAGAACCAAAGGCATATTGTTCTGCAAGATTCAACTGCATCAATTTTAGAACTTTTACTCTATTCACATTACAACATTTGGCTTCAGCACCACCCAGTGGTAAAACTAAAAATTGCATGTTCTTGAGTTTGCCTGGGTCCAGTACAACCAGACACCTGTGCAGCAAGGAGTGTTTAAAATGTGACTGATTGTATTTGAGATTTTCTACCAGTGCAAAGGTACATTGATTCATTGATAAGTTTATATTGATTTCAGGCTACATTAGAAGATTTTGCATACATTTGGTTAAAGGAAATATAATATTAAACTTCAGTTCAGCTGCATGTTCTTATTATTTATAATGTGACTGTTAGAAAATCGACCAGCATTCTGATAGCATGTATTAATATTGCTATGGGACAGTGTTAGTTTCAGAGGCTAAATCGTGTAGTTTTCCCCCAGTAGATCATTTGAAGTAATTATGAAAGTAAAGAAATCAGTAATGTCTTCTTTTGAACAAACTCAGATTATTTACTTATTTCTTTACTTTCATTTTGTACAAAACAGTGAAGCTCAGAGAACTGAATGCCATGTCCAAGGTTATATCTGTGAAAAGGCAGAATCAGGACTTAAACACAGAGAGTCTGACTTTGTTGCCTACATTGATAACTCTTCTACTGTACTCCTACTAAAACAAATGAAAATATGAATGAAAACTGAAAATCTCACTAGCCATAGAAAAATTCCTGTAAGCACATGTGTACGCAAAAGCTAAGAGAATGAACACAATGTTTTGGCAAACTTAGTTACTGAACTCTTATTAAAATAATTCAAATGAATTGTGGGAAAGATTGATTGACAAATAGTATGTTTCAGGATACCTAATGGATATGTATTATTTATCACAATCAGGAAACATCACAAGGATACTAAGCTGGATAAGATGTTTGATTTGTCTTTTGGGTTCGAGGAGTTGGGGGACCCTTGATCCTAAACAAGTAGCATGGATGAAGTACAGGGAAGAGAAGTTCCCAGAGGATATGACATAGAAGGGGAATTTTGAAGGAAAAATTAGGACTCATCAGGCATGAAAGATAGGGAATCCAGAGTTCCATGCCAAAGGGGCAGTTTGAGCAAAGTTATTTGCCTGTGAGAGAGCAAAGCACATTCAGAAAAGTGGGAACAGTCCAGTGTGGTTTGAGTTTAAAGTCGTAGGAGGAGAAAGAAGAGTGTTAATCTTATGCGGCAGTAAAAAGTTCAATTCAAATATATGCCATCCTGAAACATATCAGTGTAGGAGAAGGTGGTCATATATGCAAGATGATATTCTAAGTTTGACCTAATTTATTATTGCTGTTTTGATTTTCATATGCTGTGCTATTGCAATTTTATATGATAAAATAAAAAATTCATATGGGGAAACAGCTATGAAACTGTAGTTTACAGAAGTTGTTCAGAAACATGTCTTTGAAAACTTTAGAATGTTCTGTGGCCCTGTAACGATCAAATGAAATCATGTATGTCACTGCACTTTGACAACCAGCCAGGCCAAGTAGATGTGGGCTGTATAGTGACCATTATCACTTTGGAATTGAATCAGTCAGTTCATTGAAGTTCTGTAGCACTACTGTTTTCAAAAGTAAATTTTTGGATACCTGTTTTATTTGTTGTACTATAGTGAATATTAGAGAAAGTTTTATTGGTCGCATCACTACAAGAGTGATATATTTGTCTATAAAGATATTTGAGATTGCAATAAAGCATCCATTGGTTTTGAGTAACATAAGCAGTAAATTAGATGAAATGATCAAGTTGCATCTATATGTCGGCAAACCAAGAGTAATTGAAAAGTCATTACAACTTCATCTCATTCAAGACTTTTTAAAAGGACCTCAATGTGTATGTAAAATATCACCTGGAAATATCCTATAAACCCGCAAAGGGAATTATTTTCAATTCAAAGAAAAAGAAAGGCTTAGCACAGACTTTTCTCAAATTGCCCCATTGATAAATTAGCCTCCTTGAAGACAGCAACACAGCAGCAAGTCTCCAGTGCTACCTGCTCAGGCAGGGTGCAAACGGGTACAACATGTGATGGGGTGGATTAAATCACTCCAGCCATGTTTAAAATGTGCAATTCTCCACAATGAATGTTTTCATTATGCATTTATGACATATGCTGATAAAAATAGTAAGCAGTAAAACAAAATGTACATCTTGAAAGTCTTAGCAGGCCTGAGAATGAGAGACTGTGAATTGGCATTTTAAACAGACATTCTAGGTGATTTTATTTTATTTTACTTTATTTTAAAGAGGCTAAAACCAATCAAAATGAAACAGTGAGCCTGGTACAGGACTTCAAACGGGATAAGAGGAAATCAACAATGGCTACCATTAGTGCCTTGTGTTATCTTCCAATAGATGTCCATACCATAAGGCACAATATAATCAAACAAAACAAAATAGAATATAACTCATCAACACAAAATAATAAAAACAGTACAATATTTCAAAACAAGATAATAAATGACTACTATAATATATCTTGTGGTCTTCCAAATAGCTGTCCATACCATCAGACCTACTAGAATCTAACAAAACAAAACAGAATAAAACAAAACCAAAGAAAACAATGAAAACAATACAGGTCTTCAAAAAAGATAATAGGAAATTAACAATGGCTACCACGTGCCCTTTTTAGATGCTCCCTCCCCTTTCACCTTCGCAGTATCTACTGTACATTTTGGATCCCACTAATTCCTTCAGGTTTTATACTAGGGAGACAACTCTACATTCACCCATGTGAGTACAAACCATTTCACTCATGAGCGTGATCAAAAGTTGCATCTATCTGAGAAGCCGGGGATCCAACTGGGGTCCCAGACAGGTCGCAAGTGAGTATCAGTGACTGCTCTACGGGGATGCTCACGATCTACTTTGCCAGAAATCAAGAGCTGAGAGCAGTTCTCTCTTGGAAAAGCCAGAGTTTAGACACTACTGTCATGAAAGGCAAAGCTTAGCTCAGTTCTCACTGTTCCTTGAAGATTCTCCCCTCTGACTTCCTAGCTTCTCGGCATTCCAGGGGGTAAAAGCCTAACCATCTCCGTATGGAAGGGCTCTGAGCCCACACTGGCAAATCCTTCATCAGTCGCTTTTCTGATATTTAAGAAAGAAAGAAAAATGTCTTCCTGTTTTTCCATAGAGAGATTTTAGCCACTTACTAAATGTATTGGGAGGAAAAAGGTTTTGAACTGTGATTTGAAGTGAGTGTTTTTTTCTTTAAAGTTTCCAGCTTGCTTACAAAAGTAGGTATACCCTTCTGTATGCTTAATATTTTCAGCACAAATCGAATGGGGTTATGTTTCTTAATATGATAATTGCTTTTGATCATAATTTGTGATTTATTAGGATAGTTCAAGGTGTATGATGTAATTTTGTTTGCATATTTACATGAATGTTATAAAGATTACTTGTTAGTTCTTTGTTTTCAATATCTGCCTTCATTTCATGCCCCAAGGATTCTTTCTTATGATTGTTTTATATCCTAAAAAGCATATATTTAGGATAATTTGGTTAAAAGAGAGTGTTTGAGGCAAGATAATACAGGAAAAGACTGTTTTAAGTGAGATAATGTGCATAAAATTGCAAATCAATTTTTCATTATGCCTTAAGTTTTTACCCATCAAATGTCACATTCCTTAAATAAGTGAAATATAGAAAGAGCATGAGGCAGCATAGAGATCAAATTCAGCCCAGATTAAGACAAATGATTAGAGTTATATCATGCTAAATTCCTTTTTTCCAGCTCTCACTAATGCCATAAAGCCAGGCTGGCTATTGAGATGATTGGAAGATATAAAGGTAACATGAATTTCAATAATAAAGAAAAGATGCTTATCCAGGAAAACCCAGTAAAAATGGATTCTATGAACTATATTTTTCTTACAAAAATTAGCATACATTAGCGGAGGTATGATTTTACGTGTAGACCTCAGGAACCTCAGGGACTGTTGTAGTGAGCCCTATCCCTCAGCAAAATGTAAAAGGATTTGTACTTTTTATTATACATGATTCCCGATGTCAAGTCTTTTTCATAAGAAAAATAAGTTGGTTAAGGTAAAAATCACATCTGATTTTATCATTTATTCATGAAGGAGAATTCTGGAAAAAAAAGAAGAATAACGTTTTAGAGAGAGAACTCAGGCTGCATTTCAAGAGAATGAAGGACTATTGTGGATTCCAGGAACAGTTAAAAAATAACCTTGGTTAAATCAGGAGAGGAGAGCTAAAAATAAATTTTGTTTAAAAAATTTGCCCACTCAAAAACTGAAGTCAGGAAAAAAATAGCAAAAATTTTTAGGCACTTTAGCTTTTGTGATGACTATAATATTTCTGCTTATAAAGTAAGATCTGACCTATTTTGTGTATGGTTATTAATACATTTATTAAAAAGACTCCTCAACTTCCATTTTCTCATTTTAAACCTGGCTTTTAAATAGGAAAAAATTGCTAACTTCCATTTTATGATTTCTATTTGGAGAAGGTATTGGACTTTGAAATAAAGATGAATATGCCCTGTTTTAAGCTTCATTTTCACAGTAAAGGAATTTAGGATACTACAATATCATGATTTTATAAAATAAATATATCTTTATACTTTTCTTTTTGCTCTGTTTTGTTTTGCCTTTTGCAGTGCTGTGGATTGAACCCAGGACCTCACACACTCATTAGGCAGTCTTACTATTGGCTGAGCTAAATTCTCAGTCTTTTATAACTTAATTTTAAATTTTGAGACAGGTTTTCACTAGGGTACCCAGACTGGCCTTAATTTTTTTTTTTTTTTTTTTTTTTTTTGGTCTTTGTGACACAAGGTTTCACTATGCAATTCACACCGGCCTTGAGCTCACTGTTGTGAGTTCTTGGCCTTGACCTTGAGGCAATCCCCTTGCCTCAGCCTCCTGGAGGCTGGGATTACAGGGATGAGCCATCACACACAACCTGCCTTGATTTTTCAATCCTCCTGCCTCAGCTTTCCCAACACCAGCCCACAGGAATTTTAAAACTAGTTTAAAGACTTCAGCTAAAACAGAAGAAAACACACTTTCAGTTGTATCTTTCAGCCAACATTCTGCCTTAGCCTATGTAGCATGTGTGTGCTCATGTGTGTGCATGTGGTTTTCATTCTCTCTCATTTGTTTATGTATGTGTGTGTGTATTTAGAGAAACAGAGAGGGGGAGAGAGAGAGAGAGAGAGAGAGAGAGAGAGAGAGAGAGAGAGAGAAAGAGAGAGAGAGAGAGAGAGAGAGAGAGAAGAGATAGGAAAAGACTGGTTAAATTTTTAGCAGGAAAAACTTACACTAAATAAATAAAAAAGGAGATGCATAGTACCACCCTTTATTTCCTAAGTAGGAAACCTGGCAAAAATTGAAATATGAAATTAATAGGAAATTTTGAGGCATAGTTGATATAAATGGGAAGATAATAGATGTGATATTGACTGTATTCATTCACATAAAACCAAGGAGGGACACTAAGGATAAAGATCTGTGGCACTGCATCGCTCTCCAGATGTGGTATCAGTAACTTTTTTTTTAATATATGAAATGTTCTTTGTTAACAGATTCTTTAAAATGATTCCTTGAGTTAAGACAAAGTGTATGTGTGTGTGTGTGTGTGTGTGTGTGCATGTGTGTGATACAGGGAGAGAGATAGGGAGACAGAGAGAGAAAGAGACAGAGAGAGAGAGAGAGACAGAGACAGAGACAGAGACAGAGACATAGAGAGGAGAGAGAGAGAGAGAGAAGAAACTATAGTAAGAGAATCTCTTAACACTAAATTCCGAGATCTGTCCACTAACTTCAGAACTTTGAAATGTCAAAGTATACATTTTTCATGTTAATACCATCATTGACACAGATTGGAAATTCCATGATTAATTATCCAACTGTTAACATCTTGGAAAGGCAAAAGAACACGAGGAGCTGTGACATAATGTACAAAATTCATTGACATATGCAATCCAGATGTTAGATGTTAGAGGTTTTAGGATAATTTTATATTATCATTCCTATATCTGTGTCTTAAAAACTGTTTTTACTCTCATCTGTACCAATGAAACGTAGAACACAGAATTTATAAAGATGAAACTATGATGGTAATCATCATGTGTATTTTGGATGAGTCAAAAATAGGTGGAATAGTATCATGCTCATTTAGAAGTCAAAATATAATTGTATTTTTTATATTTAATAAAATAATAAAAATAATATAGGATTTTAAAATAATACAAGATTGTTATCATCAAAGTAGTTGCTCAGATTATAAGATATAGGCATGAAAAATTGATCAAACACTGTAAGCATATACCACTCTTTTTGATGAACTAATAGGTATAATTGTCATATATATACATATATATGTATCTCTCTCTCTATTATATATATATGTATATATATATATAATTTTCATTGTTACAAAACTAGAAGTATCAGTCTATCTCACAGAAATTCAAACGGGTTGAATTTGGTAAGTTCTGGAATGAAATTTTAAACTTAATCAGCTCAGATACTTACAGACCTATTTACATAGGATTTATTGCAATGATTTTACTGTTGAGTTTGAAATTTAAAAAAATACTAATATGTCTCCATTTTCTAGATTTATTTTCCATACATTGAAATGAAATTTTCTAGTGCAGTGCAATTACAAATCTCATGCAATTCCTTTTTGTGTATGCTTTTTAGTAACTAATGACTCAGAGTTGAATTCTCTATTCATTCCATATAATTTGTGAAATTTAAGCCTTTTAAGACAGAGATAATGTCTTATAGGAGAAGTAAATAAGCCTGGATTCAGGTTGTCAAAGAAGTTCTTTACCGCAAAGTTTCTGAAGGTTGAATAAGCTAATGGACCCTAGAAGACAAAAGCTAAGACCTAGGCCCAGACAAAGCAGTTTTCCCACCTGTATACTCTCCCGTTTAAGATGATATAAATTGCAGTGATGTAAAATTGTGTCTAAAAGCATGCATTTCCAAGATGAAACCAAAGATTTAAAGGTTTTTTTAAAACATTTGCATTATGGAGATTAAATGCTTAAATAACTTGGTTTTATTTTGAATTTTGCCCCTATTTGTTAGAGTGCATAAAGGGATATCGATGTTACTAACTTTGCATGTGTGTGAGTGTGAATTTCTGATGATCTCAAATAAACTTTAGGAATATTTTAATTCCACTGTAGATTTTTATTTTGTAGCTATTTTGAAGCTATAACTTGCCCGTCAATTATAATTCTTATGTGTGTATGTGTTGTGTGTGCATTCGTGAGGATAATAAAATGTCAGCAAACAGACTGTTACTCACAAGATTAAACAGCTTTTGGAAATAATGATTCTATTTGTTAAGTCTGAAATGAGAGTGTCTCTGCATGCATTATAATGTTCTATTTCAAATTAGCTATAATTGTTTCCTTTAGCAAGTGTCTTGACAATGAACTAATTGCATAGTACTCTATAGATGCCTGTTGACTTAAAGATAATTCCTTTCTTACATGCTATAGAAATTATTTACTACTGATATAAACATGTTACATATATTTGTCAAACAGATATGATTGTTGATTTCTGTGTGGGAAAAATAGTATTTTAGGATTATTTATTTATCAGTGATTGATTTCATTTAAGGAAATCACGTATGCTAGTGACAAGCCCTATTAAATTCAAATTGTTACAATGTAGGTGTAATATTTTTTTGAAGACTTTTAAGTGTTACTTGTAGAGGAGATCTTGATAAATAAAATTATAATATTGGGTAGTCAAGTATCTCTTTTGGAGATATGGTTTTATTACTTTAGAAGAAAAAAATGATTTTCCCTTTCCTGTCTCTGGGTTTGCTGGCTAAGTTTCAGTACTGTACCCTAGCTTGTCAATTAGCATCATTATTGTTTGAAAACTAACATGCTTGGCGTTTTACTGTGGGGGAGCTGTGACTCGCTTTCCTCTCACACCTCCAGCCGATATCTACGGCCTCTTGGCTGCACAGTTACTATTTCTGACAACCTAAATCCCAGATGACTAAACTGAATTAGTTTTATTGTCAGTGAGGCCGTTACCTGCGCATTGAAGTAATGAGAGACCAAGAAGTGATAAACACTGTTCTTCAAGGAGATTTTTAATTTACGTGTCACTAAATTACTTTTTTGTTTACTAATTTGTGCTCACGTAGTCAGATTTATTGGACTATCAGGACTGCTCATGTCCTTGGTCATTTGTCCATCAATTTATTTGTCCAATGATTTATTAGGTTATTTAATTAAATTAGTATATATGTATATTAGTATATATGTATTTGCATATTGTTCAATAAAATACTTACATTTATAGAAATAGTTTCAAATAATCAAACAGTATGTTAACAAAGGATAAAAGTAAACTCAAAACTGAAGTCAATACTGCAAGAAAACAGAGAATATGGATGTCGTGCTATAAAGCTTTATTTCTCTCTTCAGACTAAGGCAAATATTCAACTCAGTATATAGACAAAAACCATTTTAGCGCTTAATAACCAAAAGGAAAGATCCTAGGGATTAGTCAGATCTTTCCCTAAGAGTTAGAGCTCCCTTTTATATTACCGTTAAATACATAGCCTATGCCATCAGTTGCAGACTTGTTTGCATCATCAAACACTATTGGGATGAATCTTTTCCCTCCAAAATCTCACTCTACTAAAACTTTAAAATTTGGAAAGATTTCTAGTTCCTCTGCCCTTTTTAAAATCAGGATTTAAGGAGCTGAAGTTTGTAACAATTTACATGTTGTTTGCTGAGGTGCTAAATATGCCCCATATGGTAACAGGTGCTAGGTGTTTCGATATCTGCCATGAAAGATTGTCATCGAGCAGTACAGAATTTCCTACAAGACGTCTGATACTGGATGGTTAGATGTAGGTAGACAAGGAGATTTTTGTTGTTGCTACTACATTTTTATTAGTTAATAACTATTATTTCCTTTCAAAATAATTGCATTAATATTTTGAGTTAAATTTTCCTTGGAAATACACATAGTTTAGGTCTATCTTGAGAGCATTGGGAAGCTACTGACATAGGAGAGAAGACTCATGATAATCAGGTGGATTCTTAGAGGACCACTCTGGCTGCCCTGTCCTGGAAAGACTGAAGTGAGTTGAGTTTGGAGGCCAGCCTGTATCAGTAAGGAGATAATGAAAGCTTAATGAAAGCCAATAAGCAAATCATTTGGTGAGTTTTCCTGTGCACTGTTGTTGTGGTCTGTGTTCCTGTGGCCATGCCCCAAACTTCATGCAATCATAGACTCTACCAAGTCTAGTATTTGTGATTGGTTCATTGTCTAGCGCTCAGATTGTTGGGGTCAACGTTTCCCCCACCCAGGGGTGGAGCCAGGATACAATATAATGGCAGGAAGAAGGTGTGTCTGTCCCACTTGCTGGTTGGAGCTTGCTGTTTGCAGCCAGCCTTGAATGGCACCCCACCATGCCACCCTGCCTAGGAGCCAGCTGAGTATGGACTAAAACATCCAACCTATAAGAAATAAACCTTCCCTTACCCAACTTTGGGTGTCAGGTATTTTGTCTCAACAAGAGAGAAAAGTAACTAAGACAGTGCGTCATTGAGGCCACTTTTCATTTGGGACTTGTGACGCTGTACCCTGTGATTCTGTGTCTCAGGCTAGCCTGTGCCACTAGACACTGCAATAGGGATGGAAAGCAATCCGTTTTCTCTTATTACAAGTGCCTGCTGTGGCTCTGTGCTGTTTTATTCATTTACTTATTTAAGTTTTGTGTTATTCTCAGAAACATGATTTGGTCCATCCCTCATGCCAAGAAATCCCTTTTCTCTTTCTCTGATTACCTAGAGTCTAACTCTTCTTCAGAGCTCTTGTACAAGTAGAAACTTTCATTTGAAATTGAATCAAAACACACTGAGTGAAAAGACAATATAAACAACAACTTTTATTTCTGCATGTTTGCTTTTAGTTATATGTTAGGAATGTGTTAGCGATGAGAACATTATTTTATGTTTTTAGTGTTTCACAAAGAGCAACCTTGGATCAACAACATTAAAATTGGGTGAAGGCTTGACCTTTGCAGGAACCTGAGCTTACATAAGGCATCTGGACTGAGAATCTGATGGTATGATCTAGGATCTGCAGTTTTATCTGGCACCCCATTATTTCTGATATTAGCAATCAAAAATCTCAGTTTTGAGAAAGCTAATTCAGTATGTACCAGTAATAACCTAATTATTTTTAATTGAATTATTAATTTTCTTTCTTTGAGCTACGTGAAGTTTATCTTTATCTTTTGTAAGAAATATCCAATAAATTCTGTCTATTTATTGATGTGGCCTCCTGAGATAATCAAATAAGAGCTGGCAGACAAGGAAGTTACTGTGTAAAGAGAAAATGTAAATGGTGTGTTGAGATCTAGATTGCTCAGATACCCAGTCCATACTGGAAAATAAAAAAGATACTTGCTTAACAATCCATAGTATTGACCATAAACCATGCATCTCCCCGTCATGTATCATTAGCTGGAGTCTTATCTCTCTGGTGTGGTTTCTATATTCTGATTTAATCCAATTTCCTGCCCTCTCAACCTCACTATGCTCACTGAATAGCAGGCTTGTGCTTGTCAAAATATTTTTAAGTCTTTATCTGCTATGGAGTGGATGTCAGATGTCCCCAGAAGTCAATGTTACAGCCTAGGTGCCCCAAGTGGCCCTTTTGAAGGTAGGGTCTAATAGGTTTGTTATTCCTTAGGGGCATGTCCTTAAAGTGGTTTATGGAACCCTGGCATCTTTCTCTTTCTTGTTACTTTTCTGACTGTTCCATAAGCAGTGTGCTTCTTCAGACACCCCCACTATTGCCACCTGTCGTGTCTGTTGGAAGCTCAAGTCTGAACTGGAGCTTTCATGGTTTTGAGTCAAAATCACCCCTTCTCTTTGTATGTTATCATGCCAAGTACTTCCCCATAATGATGGAAAGCTGGTTCACACAATATCTCTTAATTTGCCTTTCTTCCTTTTTTTTTATTTTAAAGAGGATAAAACCATGGAAAATAAAACAGAATAAAACTAATCAAAATAAACCAGTATAAGTGATACAGGACTGACTTCAAAACCTTATGAAATCAACAATAGTTACCGTAATGCTTTTTGTTGTCTTCAAAATAGCTGCAGATACCTTTGGAAATAGTAAAAATCAAACAGAACAGAATAGGATAGAAACAATAAAAACAAAACAATGAACTCAGTAAAGGATTTCAAAACAAGTGAATAGTAAATCCAAAATGGCTACCATAATATGTCTTGCTACCTTTTAAATACCTGCTCAAGCCATCATATTAACATAATCTAAAAAAAAAAATGGGAATAAAACCCAACCCAACAAAACAGTGAAAATGGTGTGGTTTCCACATAGGGATCGCTTCCTGGTGAAGCCTGGTTCTCTTCCTCCACAGTCTGTAAATGGCGCTGACTCAGAGAGAGGCTGTCCCCACTCTGGCCTGGCACTGGATTCATCTAGTCTTTCAATGTTGATGTCCACCCCTGTCACCAGTATTATCACAAAACCAGTGGAGTCAGTTTCTTCCTGTACTCTCATCTTCTCACAAACTGTTGCCCCTCTCTCCTACAAAACCTCCAGCTTCTGAGGGAAACTCTTATTAAAGATGGATGTGAAGCTCACAGTGAATAAATGGATGACTAGCACGTATACGATATTTTAAAATTTTATTGACTGTTTATAACTTCCTGTGGTATCTTTTGTTATTTTTCCCCTTTCATTACTGTCATGGTTACTTTCTCATTGCTGGGGCAAAATATCTGACACTTACAAGTGAAAGGAGAAAATGTTTATTTCAGTTCACAGTCGGTAGAGGTTTCAGTCCATAGTCATCTGGTTCTAAGGCGGGGCAGCAGGACAGAGGGGTGTTACAGAGCAGAAACAGAGCATAGCAGGGTAGGCAGGAGGCTGCTTACTTTGTTTTCCCTGTATATTCCATGCAGCTTATTAGCCCATTGATTGTGTCACCGACACCCAGGGTTTGGCTGCCAATTAGGCACATCCAAAACTAAGCTAAACCAGTAAGTAGACTGATTTACTGATACACAGCCTTAATCCAAATTCACACACCTTGTATCCAGCCACCTCCGGCCTCCCTCACATAAGCCCCTGAGACACTGCAGGGACATCTAGGTACAAGTCAATCAGTTACATTTTCATTTGTTTACATTTCCTATCCCTTGTTTTTTAGAATTAATTTTTTATTGGTACAGATAAGTAGGACATAATGATTACACTCATTGTGAGGAATTGGTCCATGCACATAACACATCTTAATTCTCTCTTTATAATGTCTCCTACTTTCAACTCCCTCCTCCATTCCTCATCTCTTAGTACTTTTCCTTTTGCAAAAGTTCCATCTACCTATTCCCTATTATCTATTTTTAATTTTCTCTTTAATTTGTTTATACTTTGAGTTTTGTATATAAGACAAATCATGCTATGAATAAGCTTGTGTGTCTATTTCATTCCATTTAATGTTGTGGTCTCAAAGTGCATTAATATTCTTAGAAATAACTGAAATTTATCACTTTTATGGCAGAGTGGTGCTCCATTGTATATAAATACCAGAATTCATTTTGTGCTGTGATTACAGCATTTTGCCTGGAATTTTTATTTAGAGTAGTGCTAAGTTTAAGAACTAATTTGAAAAGAATGTTCCACTTCTAGGCATATTCCCAGAAGAACTCAAAACATCATACCACAGTGATATATGTTCACCCATGTTTATAGCAGCTCAATTTGTAATAGCCAGGTCTTGGAAACAACCCAAGTGCCCATCAGCTGAGGAATGGATAAAAAAGTTGTGGTATTTTTATACAATGGAGTACTACTCAGCTATAAAGAATGGTCACATTGAGACATTTATAAATAAATGGACACAACTTGAGACCATACTCAGAAGTGAAATAAACCAAACTCACATGTGTAAATACCGTATAGTCTCCCTAGTATGAGAGTTGGTAAGAGTATATAGGATTTTATGGTAATCATAATTCCCCATTTCATTGCTTAGAAGCCTTTCAATATTTTCATTCATCAGTTGGAATGGTTTTATCCTGTTTTGTTTGACTTTATTTTGTGTGATGGTATGAACAGCTGTTTTGAAGAAAACAAAACATTATGGCAGCCATTGCTGATTTAACGTCATCTTGCTTAGAAGTCCTACCATGCTTCTATTCTTCTATTACCATCGGTTCTATCATGTTGTGTCTTATTGGGATTTTAAGATGTGATAGTATAAACAAATTTTTTATTGAAAATGAGATATTAGAGTAGCCATTGATCATAATCAGTTATTCAGTTCAGAATGTCCTGTAATTGTTTCATTCTTTTGAATGGTTTTATACTATTTTGTTATGTTTGATAATATTGTATTTGAAACTGTGCTCAACTATAGCAGAGAAAGAGATGTTTTGATAGCTACTCTTAATGTCTAGTTGTCTTATTGTAAAGTGCTGTGTTGCTTAAGTTGTTCTGTTCTGATCTGTTTTGTTCTGCCCTCTTTTGTTTTATTCACTTTAAAATTAAAAAAAAAAGAATATGTTAACTTCACCATATTAACACTTCTCAAATTAATGTATAACGTAACTTTTTATTCTGTTCCACGTGCCTTACTTTTACAGAATCTTTTACATAAGACTTTTGTAGTTTTAGGTAAAGCTATTAATTATTTTTAATTTTTTTACTAATATTGGTTGTTGTATAGTCTTTCATTAGTTCTTTTTCTCTTATATTTTTGATTTGTCACTGTATTTAGAAATTCTTTTTAAAATAAAACCATCATAACTTCTACTAGATTCTATGTTAATTTTCTTCGATTTGTAAGTCCAATAATTTCGGGGGGTTTTTTTGTGTGTCTCTTTTCCTTGAACCAACTGACATTGAGACAATTAAAGAAGAATGGTGTTATACAAATCATCATGGGCCCCCATGTGGTCATTTGTGTGATGTTTGATGGACCAGTTTAATGAGCTGCCATCTGATCATCTCTGAAATTGGAGTGTAACCTTCCCTCCCTTATGAAATTGCTCAGAGAATTAAAGAAGATAATGATGTTAAAATTGTTCATACAGACTTCAGAGCATACACTTTCTTTAAATATGCAATAAGATGGAAAATTAAAACTTTGCTATGAGCTATGGGTTTGGTTTCTAACCTTAGAAGACAATTCTTTAGTGGCCAGACACCCTTTTTTCAATTTGCTGATCAGTAGTCTAAATGACCTCCTGAACTTCCATTCACTGTATTGTATTGAATCGAAGTCAAACATCTCTGGAGGCCAATGAATCCTAGGTCTACTTAGGCAAACACTTTGGTTTTCTTCTACCCAGTGTAGATGGGAAGGGGATGTCCTATTCAAAGAGAAGGTAGAGTTTCCAAGTGGCTATCTCAGGGATTGTGAGTTGACTGCTAGATGGACAGGCAAGACTCTTGTTGCTCTGATAGAAACTTACTGAGTAGCAAAAACTCGGAGCTAACCTAGTGTATTAAGATGGAGATTAATGCACAGTATTTAGGGGAGCTTTAAAATACCTACAGGGGTGGGTAGTATGCATGAACATAGGCGTGGCCTGGTCCTGCTTCCTCCCTGGAGAATTGTAAAAGTGAGTGCCTGACTAGAGCTTCTGGAGACCAGAAGACAGGATAGAGAGATCACACCGGGTGAGTCGAGAAGGTACTGACTTCCCATTGCTCTAGTAGATGTTGTAAAGGATAATTATAGTCTACATGATGGGATATTGAATATGAGCATTGCCCCCCAAGCCCAGGAGTCCAGGCTATAAATTTTGGCAGGATATTCTTGAGTGGATAGGAGGTAAAACAGCCATGGCTAGAGATGAGCTAATGATTGCACCACCATGTCAGAGAGGAGCAAACTTTAAATCACCCAGTGGGGAGACTATGTATGTTCCAGTTGAGAACTATCATTTGGATTCCTGGTTCCAAAGGCAGCCCCACCTGATTGACCCCTGCTATGTGCTTATTTTCCCATCTGCTTCTTTTCCAGCCAGACTTCAGAGTGGTCTGAAGCAGCAGTGTGTGTGGCATGAAAAAGTAGAAGGGGAGATAAGCAGAGGGGGGTTTTCTCTGCCTCACTCTCAATGTGTTGCACTGGAATAAAGCTGGTTGTATGCTGCAGAGGAGAAGCTTGCACAGGAGAATCAAGTGTTAGATTGCTTTGAACTGATTCATACAGAAAATTAAGACATATATCATAGTGGGACTCTTTCTTAACACATAATTATGGAATTTGGGATAGCATACTAATTTATTCAGAGATGAGGAAGAAATATCCCATAAAACAATTCAAAAGCAGCTGGTAAGAAAAAATAATTTTATTTCCTGTTATTCCTCAAGACATTTAGCCCAGTCGTTCAAGAAGTTATCCATATATCTGTAGGATGTTATAAGTGAATGCAACAGAATCTTGACATAAGAACCAGTAGTGTTGTCAAAATAATGATAATATCTGCTCAGGGAAATTCTTGAGGGATGAATCAATAAAATTACTTATATCAATGAATGCATTCTGCTTACTGGTATTTTCAGTTCAGCTGTATTTAGTTCATATGGCCATCCAAAGAAAAAGACATTTATAGTATTTTGGTTTGTGCTATAAAACTTTGTCTCAGACACCCATGTTCAAAGTCACAGTTACTTGTCCATTAATACAGTAGATAACTTGTCTTTCAAGGTAAAAATGACCACTTCTAAGACATGTGTGACAGGGGTTGGAAAAGAAGCGCTGTTATCCAGATATCCACGATTCTGTGATTCTCTTGCTTATCATTTAGTAAGCCATGGCCCAACACTTCCTATTCTCCCTTGAGTTTTTAAGTTCTAAGTTATTGGAGTAGAATAGCACCCAGAATCAATCTTAGCACTTCAGTTAAGGCCAACCATAGTAGAAAAATACAAAATTGGGGATGACTAGTCAGAACAAAAGTTTATTTATGGACTTTATAAATTCTCTGTGGGTATTGCTGATAAGTACCTGATATCATTTACAGGACTCAGTTCTCTTACATATTATGGCTCTGTTATTTTCAACATATGGCTTCCAAAATTCTTGCTACAGGAGAAAAGGCGTGAGGGTCATGCTGGGAATTGATGGCTTCCATCAGTAAACCAGGAGTCCACTGGTCATCATTTATTCGCAGAGCACCCCATAGTTCAAGAATAGATGGGGTTGGTAACAGCCTGCCAATCACTATCACCTGTCTTATCCTACCTATATTCAAACGTGCTTGTTTACAATTGTTTTTAATTTTACAACCATTTTAAATTCAACAGTATAAGACAGATATTCTTTTTCATTGCCAGAGCTTTACACCTGGTGTTCATTATCACTTGAGTAATCTTCCTATAGACCTTTTATCTCAACTCAGTGGTTCTTCTCAGAGGGCCCTTTTCTTACAATTCTAGATCAAATTGAATTTATGCCCACTCAGATATACAATAATATTTTAAACTCATGCTCTAACCTTTTCTTTATCTCAAATATTTATGTGAATTGTGTAGTTTGTAGGAAGCTTGGGATAAATGTGAATTTTTGTCTTGCACATCAGGCTTTAAATCCAGAAATTCCCTCTGGACTATGTTAAAAATATCTTAGGTTAAATAAATCATTTTATTACAAATAGGGTTTTTTTAGATATTTAATGAAGATTATGCACTTCTATGCTTTTTTATGATTTTGTTTTCACAATGACTTTTCAAATGAATTTAATTTAATTATTAAGAATTCTGTTTTCAAAATGAGATACATAATGTGAAGGCTGGGTGGTTTGATTATCTCATGTTTGACGACTACACTTGTAATTGTTTTGTGTTTTTCTCCCATCAGCCTTGCTGACTTGGGTGTATTTTTAAGTTTCCTGCTAATGGAGAAAAGTCTATAAATATGAGGGAAGGATGACATAGGGTTGAGAGAAGATCAGTAACAGATTTCTGTGCTGCATGAAAATAAGTAAGTGTAGTGAATTAACCACTTTCTCCTCTATCAAATTCAAGTGCTGTAAGACTTGAACTGCTCTATCTTTCTTCAAATAAGGAATGTGGCTGTTGATCATAGTCATCTTTAACAGATATGTTAGCAGAAGACCAGAGAGCTAAACGACTACCCCATATTACCATCCTGTGAGTGCTTGAGGTGTATATACTTCAAAGATTGTCTTTTAAGTATGTTGCCTACCAAAAAAATCAAGAATATCATTCAAGGCAAAAAAAAAAAAAAAAAAAAAAAGCATTCTACATACTGTATACCTTCAAAGTTTTCCCACCAGATTATGTAAAAAGTGAAAGTAACTTTCAAAATAAGCTATTCAGGTTGACAGTCTCGCTAACCACAGTTCACTGTTTTTTCAAATCAGAGAACTCCGAGATGTCAGATTTTTATTCATGCATATATGGACAGATGTGTCAAAATCTCCTTGTTTATATATTTCAGCTCATGCTCTGAGTAGTGTGAGAATAAAAACCATCAGTGAATCCCCTCAAAAGTGTCCTGTGTTCTGACTGTTTGGAATACTAACTAGTGACATCTTTTAGGAGACAAAAACTCAGAATATATACCGTTTACTCCTTTATAACACTAAAGTCATTTCCAAAGATGAAATCGCCTGCAGAAAAATAATAATGCAATTAAGTGTACTCTTTATGCATAATGCAGGAATTACTATACAACTGAAAGTCTTAATAATATTATTCCTTAGCTGTATCATCCTGAAAAATAAAGATGTAAGAAGCTAATGAGGTACTTACTGATGGCATTGCAGAAGAACGGGATTAATGAAATTCCACAGTGCAATTTATTTGATCATAGGTTTTAGTCATTACAGATAGATCACTGACTTTTTTATGACTGCAACAATAAAAGATTAAAAATAATTCATTGCAAAAATCAACATGTCAAGGGACTACCTTTTTAATCAACTGGAAAAGCATTAATTTAGTGCTGCCAAAACGTTTGTATATTTGCTTGATTTTTTTTAAGTCTTTCATAAATCCTTAGTGCCTAGGATTCTCTCTTTCTTTCTTTTATTCATACATTACACGTGCACTGATTTGGCACTAATTGCTAAGCACAGGGCGAGGTGGTGATTGCCAAACAGAAATGAAGTCATGGCCCTTTTCCCTGTGAATCCCAGGCTTTAGTTCACAAATGTGTAGACCAATGAAAATGATTATATGAGCATTCTTTTGAATGATACAGGGAAAGCAGCCCTGCCTAAAAAGCTATCTTCTTGGAGAAGACATTTAGTACTGGGACATGAAAAATGATGAGTCCTGAAACAATTCTTCAATGTTTAATTTGGGTCAAATGTTCTTCATTCCGTTCCTAATAAGCTTTCATTCCCCATACTGAGGTTTTTCCTTATCGGTTCCATGTATCACAACGGTAAATATTGACAAGAAACTGTGCTGACATCAGCAAATCTGTCCTTGCCTTGGATATCTGGATTCTGAGATCTCTACCCTTTAGAATTTTTTTTTCAAAGATTCTTTCAGTGGATCACCTGGCCTCTGACACTTCAATTGATCATTGAAAATATTATTTTACTCCACTTTCTGAAATACTTTGTCCCAGGACTGATTTATTGTCCACTGTCAATAGGCATGGACTTTGTGTCTATTTTAATTCCTGCTTCCCAAATGCTGGTGATATATTGACTTTATTTTACTAGTATGATTTACCTAATCAAAATTATCTTATTGCGATAAGTTTTTCCAGTTTTTAATCAGATTTTCTGAGTCTATTGCCAAGTTTCTTCACTATTTCTATATCCAATGGTTTTGTGTTCTTTTGTTTGTTCTGACAGAATCTTTCCTCTTTTTTCCACAAGGGATGTTCCAGGTACAAAGAAATCCAAAGATAAAAATGAAACCTAGTTAAAAAAAATGGATAAGTTGTCATTAAAATGGCTACTGTTACTAATTCAGATATTATCATAGACATATGTTGGAATTGAACAATAAAATAAATAGATGTTGGACAAGGGAAGCCTGTTTCTCACTGTTGGACTGGAAAGTTATAAATAAGCAAAGAGAAGGGGCTAGAATGACCCATTTTTATCTCAGTCAGGTCCAAATGGACACAAATAGAAATATCTGCAGATACACCTGTTTGCATTCATTATTATTCAGGCATATATGTTCTTTTTGTTATTTGTTTGTTTTTATAATTGCATTTATTGGTATATTTTAGATATATGTAATGATAACAGAGATTATAGGGAATTTGTACATAGTGTAACTTGATTTTATTTTTTCCCATTCCCCCACCCTCCCTCCAATCTCTCTTCCCTTCCTCATTTACAAAAGCTTTGTTTCCATTTTTTCCTTTTGTTCTCAGTTTTTCCTTTTCTCTTGCTCTATCAACTGAGAAGGCATAGAAGCATGAATACGCCGGTAGCAATAACTACAAATTTTGGATTCTAATACTATCCTAATACCAAAGACCCCTTAGGGAAAACTGTTTGATTGTAAATCTAGGATACAAAATAAACAATAAGCCTGGATCATTTTGTAATACCAGAAAATAAATAAATGCTGTAAGGTAGCAAACAAAAGCAAAGTAACACAATGAAGAAAAGGGGATATAAAGCAAAATGAATGAGCGTCCAGTGAAGCAATTTGAGCAACAATATGAATAATCCAAGATAAATACACATGAATCAAAATAGAAATAAATAAATGATTGAACAAATAGATTAATGGAAAAGAATAGACATCTATCTGCAAACAATATCTGCAGATTTTCTGATTGTATAGATTTTCTTCCCTCATAGATAGAGGTAACATCCTATTCCTTAAACTTCAGCTGCATGTGCAGTGATGACTTGGTTTCAAAGAGTATGGTATGAAGGGGAAACCAGGAGAAAATTTACCGCTAATCAAACAAGCAGATAAACAAACAGAAGAGCCCTGACACACTCCACTTTCACAGGTAATTGATTTCAACTTCAGTGACTGTAAGTCCTGTAGGTGGTCTGGGCTTTGACAAAATGTGACAAAAGTAACACTTTACATCTTCACTCTTCCTTCCCAAAACATACAGTTCCTGTCTAATTATGATAGCAATGCATGGCAAGAGCCAACTGAGGCCCATTGTACAAAACACAACCCAGCACTTCTCAAACATACCCCACATCTCAAGAACATATCAACAATGAGGAAAGTTTGAGAAACTGTCACAGATGGGAGATGTCTAAAGAACCGTGGTAAATAAATATGATGTGATGTCTTAGGTAGGTTACTGGAGCAGGAAAAGACTTTAGAGGAAAAAACAGTGAGAACAGAGTATGAATTTATAAACAAATATGTATAAATATTGGAACAAATTTCCATAGTAATGTAAGATGTTTAACTATAGGATAAACTGAGAATGGTACTTAGGAATGCAGCATAGGTACTTTCCTTGCAATTTTAAATATAAAAATGTGCTGTTTTTTAAACTACTCAATGAATGTATAGTTTATAAGACGTAAAACAAGAAAAGGGACATAACATTTGGAGAGACTATTTTTAAGAGTGTTTAACCAACATAATTAAGAAGTGTGGCACAGAGGAAAGTGGAGATTTTGAAAAAATAAGGTGTCTTCTGTTTTAATATATTTTAGTATTCACTCAATAAATTAGGGAGAGTTAGAATTATGTAGTGTACACATATGTGCAGGTGTAAGCAATACTCACAGTTCTGATGGTTCTTCAGATGAGTTCTTTCATTTCCTTTGATCTTGGGAGATAAAGAGATAAAACCCTGCAACCATCTAAAATACATTATTTATTCCTTATCTCTCGTGTTCAGAGTATGCTGATATTTATGAATTCAGGTTTTACCTTGGGAGTTGCTTTTGAGTTGTGGAGTTACTGAGCCTGTGTGCAAATCCAAGCCCCAGGTGTGCTAAGACTCTCCTGCCTGCCATTCCCTCTCATAGCACCCCGAGAAGCTGAATAATTCACAGGGAGAAGAGCAGGAAGCATATATTAGGTCATCGCCCTGCAGTACCTTCCAGCAGATTCTTTGGAATGATCAAAAACATGAGCTACACAACCAAAAGGAAACAGAAACAGATCATTTCTTCTGGTATGTTTCCAAGACACTTGGAAACTTCTCGCGGCTTGAGAGAGCCGAGTGAGGGACAATCAAAGAGAAAGTGTAGGTTAATTTGCCTGGAATTTTGCTCATGAGCTTACTTCTTAAATCACAAAGAAAAAAAAAATACTAGTGTGAGAACCACACTCCTAGCTTTGTCTGGTCATGGAAGGCAGCAGTGGACTTTCTCTAAGAGGAAAGTTTCACAGAACTAGTGCCAGGAGAGGTCTTAGTCTGACTTTCTTTGCTGCTTCCTCACTGGGGCCTCACTGTGACTGCAGTCTTGACACACTTAGGACAGTAGAGTTGCAGAGATTAACAAAACTCAATCCTTGTATTCGAAGAGGTAAGTGCTAGATGAGATATGTGAGGATTACAAATATTGTAATGAACACTGTGGATGCTAGTTATACACCTAGAACCATAAAAATTGGTGGCAAAGAGCCTGTGACTTCTCTGTAGCCAGAGGAGGACATTTCAGTTAAACTGAGACATAAATCATGAGTAACAACATGAAGTTCTGCAAAAGTAGGAAGGATAGTCTGGACTTAGGTGACAGAGTGTGCCAAAGCGTGATGTAGGGAGATGATTGTAGGTAATTAAGATTGATAATTAAGAGGTTGGGCATTGCCATTTCAAGTTTTTAGAGTACTGGGTGAAGGTCGGTTCCTGGCACAGGTTAGGTATGGTATATACAAGAGTGAGAGTGAGGAGAGAGGTTCGAGACAAGTTTAGAGATAGACCAGTGCCCAGGTACAAACACCAGGCTAAGGATTTGGGACATCAGGTAATAAGAAAAAATTGAATGATAAATTAAGTGAAGGTTAGTATTCAATATTTTTTTTAAAAAAACACATTGGGATAATTATACTACTTGCTAATACATTTATTTGCAATACCACAAAACTTAATGTTCCAGTATTTATCTATAATTCTTAATACTATGAGCTAATGAGGGTGTTGTGCTAACTGTAAAGATTTTATAGCTGAAAACTGCTGCCTTGCTAATTAATGTGCAATGACGGAATTACCATTACATTCTATTCTTCTGTACCTTCAACAAATATTTTAGAACGTCTCCAAGTGTGAGCCAAGAAAATCAGTGTCTTTCAGATTGCTACCCAGAAGAATAGATCTTCAGACCTTGTTTATTCAACACGTACTTGTTAACTACATACTATTTATAAAACCCATGCCAGAGACCATTTATGGAAGGGAGGGTGACAGATTGCTATCTGGTAAGGGGAGTCGGGTAAATAAATAAGCAAGGCAAAGTTTTCAGACTGTGCTCAGAGGAGTTTATGGAAGGAACAACGACAGTTTAGAAAGAAATAGGTCAAGCTGGTTTCGTTACATGTGCCTGGTTCAGCCAGCAAAAACTTTTCAGATCCAGTGGCCCTTGGATTGAGTTTTTAATGCTAAATTCACAGGCAAGAGGTAGATTGGTACAGGGTATTTCCGCAGGACTGTGGTTACTATGTATGAAGGTAGGGAGTGCCAGAACAATTTTGGAAACTTTTTAGAAAGTTTCTTAGTTCAGCCATAGAGTTTATATGCAGTACCTTCCTACTGGGTACAACTCATAGTGAGGTTTGTGAAAAGACAACCTCCCCCCTTACACCCACAGTGATGAACATATGCCATGCACCATCAATATAGGCTTGCTTCTTCTTTCAGTGAGTAGTTAAGTAAGTTACTGTAAAATGAGAATAGTAGGACCTAGCCCATAGAATGAGAACTATGTGAATTAGTATGTGTAAGCATATGTGTAAACTCATGTTTTAGATCCAGTCTTGGTCGATTTATAAAGTACTTGGATGAAGAGGTAACTCCGCTGTCTATAACACTGAGTATCACCTATAGGAATGCTTTGTGTGGTTTTGTTTATTTAGATCTTATTTATGTTTTCAATTACAAATGTGCTTTCCTCTATTTGTAACATTTATCATGCATTTTTCTAATGCATCTGAACTGTGTACATACATAATTAAAAATGTTACAGAATTGAGGTAAGGCTCTGTTATATAAACACATTTAAAATAGTCCTTACACAGGCCCTGTGTTGTTTGTCTCCCTGCTAAGCTAGGACCCATTAACTCAAAAGCCCACTGGTGACCAACTCGCATTTTTAACACATCCAATTTTCACTCGCATTTTTAACACATCCAATTTTCCTTAAAAGTAGCATATTTTTAGCCACTTAAAACATTCCTGTTTTGCATATCTAAAAATTCTAAACTCAGCATCTGTTAAATAAGATACACCTCAGGACTCTAAAGGACCCCAAGCCATTCCTGCCTATCAGCATTTCCTGGCCCAGAGACTCAGTCCTCACCATCTTCAAGCAGATAATCCCCCTCTCTAATCTCTTTCTCCCCAGGAATTCCTTCCCCTCTGGGCATGTTGGACAGCAGCCCCAGGCACATGACCTCTGAAGGTTCTAGCTGTATGGGATTTTCTTTTCTCTCCCAAACCATTTAAGCACCTCCCAAACAAAGGTCAGAGTCTACAACTGCCACCCTTAGGTCATATCTTGTCCCAGATCTACCACTGCCCCCATCTCTGAAGTTATTCCAGGATCTGACATTTTATTTCATTTGAATATTGAATTTTTCTTGTGAGAGCTTTTGAGTAGTTTACGCTTTTATAGTAACTTTGATTTTCCAAATATCAGTTCTATTTAGAATTCTCTAGCTTGCTCCAGGAATTGCATTTTGTACATCAGTATTAACACCTAACTTTTGAGCTTACTGTTTTGACATCTAGTAGTACATATCTCTTCTCATCATTTCATGTAATTTCTTTTGCTTTTCCTCTGCTTTTATTGTGTTTGCCCTTTTTAAAGTGGGATTGTGATATGCCATAAAGCAGATCCCTTGGAATTTTGATTGGGATTGCAAAACATTGATAAATTCCTTAGATGAAAAACTAACTCATCTCTGTATAATACTGAATGTGTTACCATTAGGAGATATGTTTCATATATTTAGGTCTTTTATGTTCTCTGCTTTATATTTTTCCTGGAGGTATATTTTAATAACTTTAGAATTATTCCTATATGTTTTATATATTTATTGTGTTTGAAAATTAGATATTTTAAAATATTTTTATATGGTAGCTCTGAAGTATGGAAAATTCTGGGTTCTTTGATTATTTTGTACCTTATCCTTTCATTGAACCTTTTCATTAGTTTTATCTTACATTTGCTTAGCTTGATGCAATATTCTAGTCACTTTGGAGGAATTGTTTCTTTGACTGCCACTGAAATGATACAGCAGGTAAGGTGGTAGACACCTGTAATCACAGCATACTGGGAAACTGAAGCAGGAAGGTTTCAAATTATAACCCAGCCCAGCCCAACTTGGACATTTGAGCTACTTGATGAGACACTCTTTAAAAAAAAGGGGGAGGAGGGAGACTAGGGATATAGCTCAATGCAGAGGATCTGAGTTCAACCCACAGGACCATGGAAGGATGGATGGAAGGAAGGAAGGAAGGAAGGAAGGAAGGAAGGATTATAAAAATGTTAACTCTCTTCTGTGTTCATGTTTTATATTCTTTCTCATTTTAATATTGTTTATCTTTTGATTTACTACTGATAATTTCAAATAGGTGGCCTCTTGAAATGCTCCACTGTTTTCAGTCGATTTTGTTTATTCTTTTATTATTCTGTGTCATTTTATTGTATTCTTATCTTGTACCTATTTTCTCTACATTATTAATTTGAATGATCAGTTTATTTTCAGTGTCCCACCACATAAATATATGTGAACTGTGGCTTACCCTGAATGACATGTTGCCCATTTAATGCTTTCGGGTTTCATAGGTTTATGATTTTATGATATGGTGTTAAGGTTATGTATGTATGTATTGCAGGCCGACTTCTTGGAAATCCTACACAAGCCCTGTTCTTTGCTTGAAGCTGACCCTCAGTCATGGGTCTTCTCCTCTTACATACTGTAGCATTTCCTCACCACCTACGCCAACCCTGGTCTCCTTTACTATGCATCAGTCCTCCTATGTGACTCAGACATTTGGGGGACGGGAGCCAGGTGAGCCACAGCTGCTTTCCCTCACAGTTATTTATTACATCTTTCTATGATATGAGCCTTATCTTTGGATATTTTTGATTTCTGTTGATCGTTTGTTCTTTCACGGTAGCAGAAGGATGAGCTTGAATAATCAAATTAAAGGTTGTTGGGGAGAATGGCTGTCTTTCATAAATGTATGCACTGCAGATACAGACTTGTCCACATGTCATGTGTAATTAGCCACAAGAATAATCTAATTCTGCTGCACGCAGTAACAAAACTTATGCAGACCTAAGGGACTCAGATTTAATCTGTAACACTTATAATCAAACCAGAAAGATCAGAACCTGTATTGAAAACCATATATACTGCATAACAATATGGTGTTCCCTGTCTTGCATCCTCCTAAAAATATATACCCTAGAAGCAATGAGAGTTGATCAAACCCAAGGTCTGCAGAGAAGAAACACTATGTGTGGGGATAAGAATGACCATAGCATGTGAGTTCAAAAAGGTAGCTATTTTGGGGCCACCTGATCTTTTTCTTCCCATTTCTTTAACTACTTAGGAAACATTTTTATTGTCCACTGCTTTATGTACCTGTTTTAGCTTCTGAATGTTTACCCTATTAAAGAAAGTCTTCACTATCTTACAAGTAGTTGTGGAGCGTTTTTTTTTTTGGGGGGGGTCTTTCTGTTTACTATTGTATACAATATACAATTTATTTTACTCCAGTCATAATAGGTGCTAAGAAAAGTTTTTCTTTTCACTATTAGTGATTCTGGTGTTATCACCTTATATTACTATGTAGTATCCGTCAGGTAGTAGTTATTGTGGGGAAATGAAGTAAGTTACAGGTACCAGATTTGAGACATGTCAGAACTGCCCCTGAGATCTCAGAAGATTCAGGTATCCAGTCATACAAGGGTATGGGGTCTCCATTGAGATAAATACTTCCTAAGAAATAAGGGAGGATTAAATAGATAATTTAATTAATTAGTAATAAAACTAAGCTAGGGATATGAGTTTTTGCAGTTAATTTGAAACATAGAATTTCCAAAAGTAGAAATTTAACCAGATTCAGAGAGAAAACATCAAGACATATCAAATTCAAGTAAAAAGCCAAGAAAAAAGGAGAAATAGAGAACCAAATACTACTTAGTAAAAGAAGGGAAAATGTGTTTCTATTAGAGAATGGATGTTTGACAAATGATAGGCAGAAGTGTTGACAGGTGTTATGGTTTGGATCTGGGCTTCCCCTAAAATCCTGGTGTGTTTGGGAGGTGCTTGGAAATGGGGTGCTGTACTTATCAGTGGATTCAGCCACTGATGAATCCATAGCTGTGTGCGAGGTGGAGAAGAGTCAGAAGAGTTGGGTCCCTCGGCGTGGCCTGGAGTGCTCTAGCTCCCTCCCTGGCTCCTCCCTGCAGTCTCTGCTTCCTGGCCATCCTGACAGCCAAAGTTTCTCTTTGCCACCGGCCTGTGCAGTGGTGGTGCTTTTCCTCAGAGCTGCCCAGCTATGGACTGAAAGCTTTAAAAACCAGGAACCCAAAGAGTCTTCTCCTTTAAGTTGTAGGTATCAGGTGTATTTTTGTCCCAGCAGTAAGAAAGTCTGGACAGTGAAGGCCTGGCTAATTTGAAGATACAGGATACATTTTGACGAGTGGATTTATTTTATAATAACATTTCAATGGAAAAAGCAAGAAGCTAAAGGTAAATAGAGGTCATAATGAATCATGGAGGAAAATATTTCCAGGCATGCATTTCTTAAGCTATAACACTCCATTGTTATTTGGAGGGGCCAGGACTCTTCAGAGCATCTTAAACCAGAGCTGGGTGAAGGAGTCTCCATGAGGATTTGGTCATGCAAGGAATTATACGTCTTCTTCACATGTTACCCTCACAGGAAATTAATTATACGGTCCATTTACTAATATTTAAGATAAATTGGCGAAAACAAGCATATAGCATAGCCTCGCTTCTTTCCATTCTAAGTGGAATGCCAAAGAAAGCCCTGCAGTGCCTTCCTTTGGTCACAGCTGAGGCTGTTGAATCTCTCCACATGATGTGCTCATTTGAAAGATCTCAAATTGTGGCTTCTATGCTACATGGGTTAGTGATACAGTGGTGAGAGACTGGGATATTCTGCTGAGAGAGGGGCTATTTTAATTCAGAGGCAAGAAAATCTAGAGTCATGAGTAGATTTCAGTTTTTACCCTTGAATTTAATATTTTCATCAAGAACTAGAAGAGACAATAAAAGGTGCCCATTAATTCTGCTTCAGACACTAAACTTGGGGTGTCAGGCACAGCCCTGAAAAATAGCTTGGCTAAGCACAGTTGCTCTAGGGGACTACATAAAGCTTAGTAAAGATGGCTGTTGGTGAAAGAAAAAAATCCTGGATAGAGAAATGAAAGAATAATTGGATTTGGAAATATAGTCAAAATAAAATGTAGGAATCTAATACAGTATAACTCACCTAAAGATCAGAGTGGTAATGCTGGGCTTTGAGAAACACTGATTGATTGTTTTTCAAATTTATTCAAGAAACATTCTTAAATCAGGAAACTGCTGCTCACACTCTCTGCTGAGGGGTCAGGGACTGTGTGGGTCACCACAGCGTCTTCATCACGCAGAGCAGTGCCTGGTGCAGAGTTCCTCTGGGTGTCACAAAGGAGGCAAGCAAGGAGGGAGAGGAGGGAGGGAGGAAAAAAAGGAAAGGCATGAAACCCAGCGGCCAGTGCTCTACAATCAAAGGGCAGGCGCCTCCCTGGGAGGTATAGATACACACTTGTTTTGGAAGATGCTGGAGTCTAATGGAAAATCCACAAGTGTCAGTGTCAGTGGCTGACAATTCATGTTGCACCTTTAGACTTTCTGGGTTCTTCTGCTGAGAGGTAAACAAACTGATGTCTGTTTCAGAGTCTTTATACCTAACATAGGGATTGTCACAGTCTGTTCACACTTCCATGGCAAAATACCATAGGTTAGGTGGTTGAACTAACACAAATTTGTTTTCTCAGGTGCCTAGAAAATGGGAGTTTAACTTTAAGTGTAGGCTGACAGGTGAGAGCTTTTCCTGTCCTATGGATGACTATTTTCTCATTGTATCTTAACCTAGTGAGAGGAGGGAAGGAATAGAGAGAGAGATGGAGAAGAAAGCGGAGAGGGAAAGGAGACTGTGCGTGTCTCTTAGGAGGCCATGGTTTTGTTTGATAAGGGCCCCACCCTTAAAATCTCACTTCTGTCTCAAAGTCCTATCTCCAAGTAGACTCACATTGAACATTAGGGCTTCAGCCTATAAATTGAGGGTGAGGTGGGGGCTGGCATATTAGTCTGTATCAGGGATAACAAATTCTTTTACTAAGGTCATAAAAAAACCTCTTTATTGATAGCAGTATCAAATATAAATCGAATATAAAATATAGTTTACCCCTAAGCTAAGATAAAAGGCTTAAAGTAGTTGTTTTTGTTGAAACTAAAGTAGAGGTATTTATTTACAAGTTACCAGATTAGAATCAAATTCCGATTTAACAACATTAGTCTGCATCAGACTAATTTAATAACACATCACTGAATAGAAATATGACTTTCATTGTAAAACATTTTATGCATTTAAAAGTGAAGTTTCTGGAAATTAAAAATATAACAACATAGCTACACCACAGAGTTTTTTAGTCCTCTAGACTGAATAAAAAATGTACATAATTTTGAAACATCAGAATCCCAATCTGCCATTGAGATGGAAGTTAATGGTTGGAGTTTCATGGTTTGTGCTATGCAGTTGCGCTACAGCTGAATTTGCACTTCAAAGAATGTTCCAGAGTCTGTTTTATAAATCTTGGAACTCAGCACTTATATTTCATCCTAATAAGCTCTTTAAAAAGCATGCCAAGGGTGATTAAGATTTAATATTTGCTCCATGTATTTCTTAATTATGGTAAAATTAGTTGGATAACAGCTTATTTGAAATGACGTTCTAAACTATGGCTTGCTTTGGTACAATGTGTCACTTAGCAAAATACTGCAAATCATTGCCAATCTCTTTGTTTCATATCTTAGGTAATTAATGATATTTCCCTTATATACCGTGCTTTGTGTTTGGAGACCTGAGCTGTACTGTCTCTCCATTTTTAGTACCCTAGAAACTGAGGCAGGAAGTTTGCAAGTACTAGCCTATGGTGGTAAACTTAGTGATTTCATGAGCCCCTTAAGAGAGAGAGAGCTATACAGGTACCTCTGAGTTCAATCCCCAATACCAAAAGAGAGGGAGGGAAGGAAAAAGAGAGACAGAGACAGAGACAGAAGAGAATGTAAAAATATATAATGCATCTTTAAATTTTTAAGTTATTCCAGTTAAAAGACATATGGCAGTTAATCCCCTTCAAAATACTCCTCCTCCTTTAAAAATCAGCACTGCATTGTTCTTGCCTTTTTCTAAAGCAGACTGGAAATCCTCTTCTGTGTTTCTATGAGGTATGATCAAAACTGCAGTGAACACTGCTCTGGAGCGCTATCCAACAGAGGCTGCTCAAAACATTGTAGTGTAAGGGTTCAGGGATATAGCCCATCGGTACAGGCACCTGCCTGGCAAGTGTGAGGTCATGAGTTTAATCCCCAGTACAAAAAATAAGATAACGCAAAACAAACAAAAACCCCAGAACATTACGGTGTGTCTTCATACACCTTGTATTCTGGGTCTGGCCCTGTGCCCATTTTGACTCTTTCTCAAAGTCAAAATGAATATGCAACGTAAAAATTTTGAATGTATTCAAGACACCAACACAACAGTGCCACTAAAGACACTCATGGAAGAGAATTTCCAGAACTGCTTCAGAAAGTGGCAAGAAGGTGGGATAAGTGTATTGGAAACAAAGAGAGGTATTTTGAGGGGTATTAAAAGCAATGTGACTTTGACTATATTACAGTTTTGAAATTTAAACATTCACCCTATATTTTGATCACATCTCTTATGTAATCTTAATCTTAAACCAGGAGTACCTTTTAGTAGTATTTTTGAAAGACTAGATGGAGTGTGTTAAAACTCTAATAAAAATGGTAGGAGACTAAATGGAAGGCAAACCAAGGAAACAAAGCAAACAGAGTAACAAGCCTGCCTCACTGGTAAGTGACTGTGGTCTGGCAAGCCGCGGCCACCCCAGGGCGGAGAAACAAGAAGTAATAGTGTTTCCTGAGATCCGTGCTATGTAGGAACTTAGGGTGCTGAGCCAACCAGAGTGCTGCCTACCGGGGCGCGGACTTAGAATCAAACATACCATATCCCCCTCCCCCACTAACAATCGGGATCCAGGGATCTGGGTATCTCTTGGGAGGTGACCATATGTGGTACAGCAAGTGGGGGGAGTTTCCTTCTACTATCTCTGAAGGCAGATATTTTTATCGCCGTTTTGCTTTGTCCTGATTAATGGTGTTGCTCTATTCAGTATTCTGTTTTGATGTGTTCTATAATGTTGTGTATTTCTTTTGATTTTACTGTACCTAATAGAAGAACAACTATTTTGAAGATAACGAGATATACAATGGTGCCTATTATTGTTGTCTTGGTGACCTGCTGTGATGTTCTGTGCCAATTTCACTATACTGTCTCAATTGGCTTTGTTCCATCCTGTTTTGTTGTGTATTACTACCTCCAAGTTAATGAAAATTAAATAAAAATAAAGCAATAGAACATGAAAAAACAAGGTAACAAAATACCTCCAAAAACTCCCAACTCCATCAAAGCTGATCCATGTGACATGGATGACGAGAAACTCAAAAACAAAATAACAGAATTATATAAGGTGATTAAAAAGGAAATAACAACAGCCAAACAGATCAATAAGGTACTGAGCAAGCTGAAACATGATATAACTAAACAGATAATGTACTTAAAAAGCAAAAGGAGGAAAAGAAAATGCACTAAAGGATATAACTGCATGTATGTTTAAGTGTGTGGGATTGATAACCATATTACCAAGTTTTTGTTGGATCGTTGAACAGAACTGTTTACAGCCTCACTGTTTGTTCACTTTGTATGCCTTAATTTTGTAACATGAACAACTATTTCTCTAGAAGACAATATGTAATTTATCAAGCAGTGATTTCTTAATTTTTTTTGAAATTCTGTATTATTTCTACCCTTTTTTCTGTTTTGCTTTTTTTCTCTTTAAATAAAATTTTAAAAAAAGAAAAAAAGAAAAAAAAAAGAAACAAAGCAAACAGTGCCCCCTAGCACCAAGCTTTTGTCATTTCCTTTAATGTGCTTCTTCCTCCTCACATGAAGGCTCTGCCTCAATCCTACCCTGCCCCTCCTTCACCTCAGCTGACCTGGGTCAGGTGATCGTTTCACTTGACTATTAACTATTGCTATTAAGTTAGCAAGGTGTTAAAGGGTGTAAGGAATTTTCTGTGAGTTTTAGGTTTGGTCTTTGGTTTTGCAAAGAAAGTTGTAAAGTAAGAACATGGGTACAGAGTGCATGGTTGACATACTTGGAGGTTGATGAACACATCCTGTGTGTTTTGCTGTGGATATGGTAAAACGAGCACTAAGACATTGCTTTTCCATCTGCGGGCTGGGTTAACAGGACTGCAGAACAGAAAATTCTGTCTGCTGTGGCAGTTTCAAAACAATAATAATGAAAAGGTTAAAGGAATTAATGAAAGTCTCACTGACCCTTATTTTGTCCTTTCTTAAACAGAAATTTGGCTAAATATTTCTCATTACCGTAATTCATGAAAGATGGTAACTAAAGGCTTCTACTGCTTTACTGACAAATTCAAAATTGTTCTACACAGATAGTGATTTTCCATCACGTTCTTTTACTTGACAGCCCTGTTCTGAATTTTCAGTCTTCTGTGTAACCCACACAGGACTCCAAATAACTGCCTTTGTTTCACGTATGATATAAACATAACTTAGATATAAAAATATAAACATATCTTAGCTTTCATTTTATGTTCTCAAATATTATATACTCTAACAAAATGGTGCAGATTAATCTCTGTAAAACCCTAATTTTTGTTAGAATTTGCAAAGACAGCATGAAAATCAGATCCCTTCTTCATTATTTTAAAAACTATTTTCAATTACCATCAGAAAGTACTTCATTTTCCAGAACTTTACAGCCATTTCAGAAAGGGGCATAAAGACAGATAGTGCATTGTGTTAATTAGTAGTCATTCATTGGAGATAGATGGGAGGGACAGGCTTTTGATAGTTACACAAGATAAATTTTGTCTCAAATGCTCTGACTGAAAAAAATATATATATATTCAATATATGAATGCAGTTATCTGAAAAGTTGAGGCATACTGCAGTCACAAATGACTCCCAAGTCCTTATGGTTCAAGAGTCTAGATTTCATCCATCTTGTTGCTACATCATCTCATGGGATGATCTTGATTTGGGAGAGGAGGAAACTAAAAGCACAGAAAGTACATCTATTTGTCATCCTCCCCTCTCTCTACATAAAGCACACATTACCTCTGTTTCCTGCCCACTAGCAAGAACTAGTCATATATCCCTAGGAATTTTGCCTGGGAAAGGTCATCTCTGAATGGCCAGAGCTTCCCAGTCAGAACTTTACAGAAGAAGATTCATACATTTTTTGGTAAACTTCAAAGCACATCTGCCACAGAGGGCATTTAATATTTAGAAGAATACACAACAGAAAGGGAGTTAGTGCCCAAGAGACATGCAAACACACTCTCAGGGCATGAGTGTTTGTTTCTGTTTCCCTTTTTCCAAAGTCAAGAAATAAAATTAAATACAACATGCATTTGTCAAGAAATCCATTAAATTGCTTTCTATATATTTTGGTAAATATTATTAGGGCTATAAAGTCAAGTATGTTGCCTTTTTTACATTCAAAAATACCATGGGCTTCTCACATTTGGGAAAAAATTCATGGACAGAAGGAAATCTCCTTGGTTTATACACGTAACTGAGTAGGTACCTGAAAAGTACCATCATTTCAGCTGTGGGGTGAGAATAATAATCAATAATATCTATCTCACAAGATTGAGGTGGGGTAGAAATTAGATATATGCTCTGAAGTCCTAGTGAAAAGTAAATTAAGAGTTTGAAACACTTAACTGTCTCAATCCATTTTCTATAACCCATAGGAACTTAAATATACAAAAATGAGCATGAAATGCAAATAGAAACTTTATCATCATGGCAAAATGTTACATAAAATGTTAAATTTCTAGAATTAAAATGCAGAAATTATTTCAACAATGTGCTCTTAACTCTTCCTTAATGCATTAATTACTTTAAACTCTCAGTTCTATTATTTCTTCTGAGTTATAAAACAACCCTACTAGTACTGTTGGAATTGGTATCTTACTGTTCTAATTAGTGAATCTGTGACTAAAATAAAGAATCTGGATGACTACAGCTTTTTCCAGAGAAAAGGAGCATTTTATGGGAGCTGTTGTAAAAGTATCCCTTTAAATATAAAAACAAGGTTTTTTCAAACTTAGTTGACAGCAGAAATCATCTAGATCCTGTGCTAAACAAATTTAGTTCTCAAACTTGAGCACGCGTGGGAATCTCCTCCTGGAAGGCTTATTTAAACAGAGCTCTGGGCTTCTTATTCATTTTGCTCACCTGAGGGACAAAATACCTGACCATTAAAACTTAAAGGAGGAGAGTGTTGTGTTCGTTTATAGTCTTAGGTCATATTAGGCAGGCTCCAAGGCAGAAAAACCATGCAGGAAGGGCCTGGGTAGAGGAAACCTGCTCACCTCGTGGTGGCTAGGAAGCAGACCAAGAAAGCAGGTGCTGGGCAGGAAGAAATTCCCTTCCAGGTCCTATCCCCAGTGAGCCTCTTCCAACCAAACTACCCATGTCCCAAATGCAGCCTTTGGAGGGCATTATTGATCTAAGCTACCAGCGCCCTATCCCCAGATATGCTTCAGTAGTACCTTTGGTGGTGGGGTGAAAGCATCTCTAACAGTTCCCAGATGAGGCTGAAGAACTGCAGGACCTGAAGTTGTTCTGAATGGCCCAGTGGTGCACAGCTAAAATTAAACGCACTGTCCTAATGATTATAGGCCTCCAGAGGAGACTTTATTTTTATTATTAACACCTGATCCTTGAATCTGGCTGCATGCCACACATGCTCTTATGACTCCCTGCTTCCCTGCAGCTTTTCACTGTGACACTGTGTGTCATCATAGGCTCTTTGAAATTCTCCCTCAGTCTTTCCTGTTCTGTTTGTCCCTTTTTGTCCCTTTTCTCCTGCTGGCTCCCTAGCTGGAACACACCCCTCAAAGTTACTTGGCAGCAGCATTGAACCGTGCAAGAGAAGCAGTGGCTAATACATTCACTTTTCCTTCTGGGCTGGGCTCCACCTGTCACAGACGGCAGGGCTAGACCATGTTATCTGTTACTCTTTTAAATCTTTGACTTCCTCATCAGAGATGGAGAAAAAATATTTCACATGTCTGTTGTGAAGAACAGAAAGTACTTAGTTCAAAGCAAGAACTCTATAAATAGTCTGCATTGCATTTGTTTCCATGCCTCTTTCATTTCCCTATTGTCTTTCCTTGCTCCTTTCCTCTCTTCTTCCTTGAGTCTGTGCCCTGATCCCAGTGTAAAGAACAGGCAGGAGCTAGGTGTTCTTTCTCCACCCCTGCGTACTCATCTCATAGCTACTTCTGTTTTGCTTCTTTCCCTGGAACAGCACCCTTGATCTCCAGGTTTTGAGAATGTGGTTGGATATCAAGTCCCCAGATCTTACTTTCACCCACTACATTATTAAAATAAGTTCAGGAGGCAACATATATCACTTTCTGAGTTGGAGTTTTATGTATTGTTTCTTAGCAGACATTCTGATATTACCAACTATTGTTTATTTTTTATTGTAATGTGTTTCTGTCATAATCCTGGCAGGAAATATAAAAAACACAAACCATAAATTATGAATATCCCCTAAAGATGGGTTGTTTTCGAAACTCAGAAGTCTGGCTCCTATGTGATTAGGTTGCATAGTGAAGTGTGAATCTTAGCAAATGTGCCTGGCCTCACTGTGATGAGACCCGACACTAATGTTCCCAATTGTTTTTGATGTCTTAATAATTCTGGTATAGTCCTGCTGTTTGTAATGATGCCATATTCACTGCTGAACTTCGTATATGATGGTTGCCCCATTATAAGGTAAAAAAGCTGAAAACTTCCTATATTTCAGTCATAATCTTGTAAAGTTGTAGTGCAACATACTAGTCACTTGTTTGTAGATGTGCTGACATGAAGAAACCCGTGTTGCCTATCATATGAAAACATAGCACATTCAGGTACATACACTTCATAGTATTTTATAATGATAAACTGTGTTGATATATATATATATATATAATATATATATTATATATATATATATATAGCTATATGATTTGTTGTCATTTTACAGAACTCACTCAACTTGCCATAAAAAGACGTTTACTGTTGTTTAATATGTCATATTATGACTGCAGCAGCCTCACATGTATCATTTCTTGTGCTTCTTGATTTCATCAAGAGGCCACAAAGAGAAATTGATCTCCTTGCGTCATGGTTCACACAGTGAGGAGTTATTTAAGGGTGCATTTCTAAGTAAAGGATCCCATCTTTGAATGAGGCCAGAGAAGTATTTTATTTGAATAAAATATTTTAGCCTGCATAGTAGAGCTGTTATGTTGTTCTTGAACTCTAGAGGGCAGTAGAAGAGCTGTGTGAAAACTACTTCACTGCATGGGAGTGGGGTGTGTGTCTGTTTCACAGATTATTTCTACAAAGCTTTTTCGTTGAAAAGGGAGGATTATATTTTAAATGGTGCCTGTATTTGCCGCCATCCCCCCTTGGTTAAGTGAACAGATTATTTTCAGGTATATGTCATATACAAAAACAGTTTTCCTTGTGAAAAATTTACCCTATGGTAATGATAAATTTATGAAGAAACCCAAAGAACTTTAAAAAGCAAATGCATGTAGTAAAATTATTGAGAAGGCACTTAAGAGTGTCTTCTATTCTGCTTTTATGAGCTTGTTCAGAAGAACAAAGACACTTTTGGAGAACTGACTTTGTGTAAAGAGTTGAGGCGTGATGTGGAATAATGTGAGCCCCGCTGACTTGGCACAGCACAATTTTGGAGGTAATAAAAACCTACAGCAACAACAATGTGAAATAAAACTTATTTTTACCAATGCAGTTTACTTGGATTAGATTTGTCAGCCAGAGAAGCTCACGATATCTGAATTTGGCTGCCATTGCAGTTTAAAAGCAAATATTTTGAACTTTTATTTTGACGATGACAGTTATAAACCGGGCATTTCCTCTCCTCTCTTGCTGACCCCACTGCTACAAAGTGTGTGACCATTCGCTCTGCCTCTCATTCGCATAGATACTGTTAGGTCGGAAAAGCTACTTCAGTCACCTAAACTATCCTGTTTATAAATCACTGCTAGTTTCAAGTCCACTGCATAATGCTGGTGTCCAAAACGGAATCTGCCTGCCCAGTTTTTTTTTGGTCCAGAATGTTTCATTATGGGACTGGGCATCTCCCATGCCAACTCTGCACTGATGGCAGAGAACGTTGCTCAGAGCCAGCACTAAAGCACTCTGCAGTAGAGGGTTTCCTACTGCCTTACCCAAACTCTTTTACACAGCCAGGCAAGACACCGAGCTCAGAATTTCTCACACATTTGGCCTCTTCTTTCTTTTTCATGTATGTTTTCTTTCCTTAGACTTTAAAATTCTCTCAGTAACTGGCCAATCATTTTCCTGTATCACAGTATTTGGCTTTCTTTTTGACTCCATGTTTGGGAATATATCTTTTTGACCCTGGGAACCCAGCTTGTAAGATATCCTACATGTGATTACCCTGCTGTGTAGTTTGAACAGTAAATTTTTGAGGGTAGTGGCTCTGCTCTGGTAGTAATACGGACCTTCTGGGGTAAGAATAGTTCTCTGGAGCGTAACCTTCTCATCTAGCAGAATCAGTGTTCCTGGCATTGCCCTTGTCTCCATGCTCTCACTGATGAATTGTTAGGTGGCTTCGAAGTTTCCATGGTTCCCCTTTGTCCAGATGGCCACATTCTGAGCTTTAAGAATGTAGCTCGACCAAAGCAGCATAGTGATTTGAAATGCCCAAGTGCAAGAGGAATTAAAAAATGACATGTGATTGCTTTCAGACATTCAAAAACTACCACCCTGCAGAATGGAGAGTCAATTACACATGACACTGACAAAGTGGGCCTATGGCATTTTCAGAGTCCTAAAAACATGAATCTTACCCTGTCTTGGCACAACTCCGATGACTCTTATGTGATCCTCTGAGTACACATTCATGAAGGTACTTTTGCTTCCTTTTATTATTTTGCAGAGGGAGGTGGTTGACTCACTTTGCAGAACCCAGTTACTCTCAAGTGATTCCATTGCCAGGCCCCAGGAAAACTCCACCCAGGGGTTACAGTGTCTGTGGGCAACTAAGGAGGCTGTGTGTAGCTCCAACAGCAGAACAAATGCAGGAATAGAGAGAATGGATGCTCAAGTTGGAAAGCATTTCACTGAAGCATACATTATTTTTGATTGATTATAGGAAACTTCACTTTCTTCTCTTAGATTTTGCTTTGTTTTGTTTATTAGACAAGGTCTCACTATATAGTGTAGGGGGCCCTTGAACTCACTATGTAACCTAGGCTGACTCTGAACTCATGTCTGTCCTCCTGCCCCAGCCCGGAGTACTGGAGTACAGGTGTACATCACCTCGCCCAGTTTCCTCACTTAGACATCTTAAATAAACACATCAAAATGCCTTGAATGCTTGCCATTTACCAGATCCCGCACTCATCTTGTAACTGAAGTTGACAATCTTTAAGCAATTAAAGTAAAATATTGTCAATTTCTGGAAGTAAAGTTATTGTGTCATGTTTGTTATATATTGTTTATGATTTATTTTTCATTTAGGAATTTGCTATATTTCAGAAATGATCCTTAGTCATTCTAAAACTTTCAGAATCCAGGAAATGGAGGTCATTTCCTTTTTCACTGAAGAGTGGTAAATATAATGATAATGATTTATGTGTTGTCTCTGCTAAGGTAGATGGATTTGCCCCACCTCTCTTGACCATTGTCCAGCGTATCAGGTGAAGATGGAGGCACCTCTTAAAAAGATTCAGCCATCCTAGAATCTGATTTTCTAGGTATTACCTAAAAGGCCCATTAAGAGAAGTTTTCTGGGCACTTTTAAGTGAGCTGAGCTTTCCATAACATTATGAAGTTAATGCTTCATAGTCGTATTAAAAATATGCAGAGCTTGATTTGACCTTGCTTATGGTGTCTTGTCCTCTATCTTCTCATTTTCTCTCTAACTTTTTTTATTCTGAATGATTTCTGCATCTTTTGTGCCATGAGTTATCATTGTGGTAATTAATTATTATTTTCTGGCAATGAAAATATTAGTTAATGGATGGTATTTGTTGATAAAATGTCAAAGTGCCAAATAATAGGTAATTAATTATAAACACTCATTTTAGGGGAAGACAAGTCCATCAGAATGAGGTTAATGATTATTTTACCATCTGGCCTAGAAAAGGGAAATGTCTATGTCAGAGTTGAGTCACTGAAGCGATTCACTTTCAGCTACTTGGTAGAGGTTAGATGGGTCCATTACATATTGGGAACATTGAGAATAAGATCTTAGAGTTCAGCCTTCTTACTTTGAGTTTGTTCCAAGTCCTGAAAGATTTGGGGAATTTAGTAACCTGAACAAATGGGCAAAATTATACTAGAACCAGGCAGAATCAACTCCTAAGGACATGTGATGAGGATAGAGACCCTGGCCTCAAAAAGCAGGGAGTAGCATATACAAAAGCTTAGAAAGCTTGACTGATAGAGGGACAGAATGATAATAAGATTAAGCAGCCTAGAGCCAGGTGGACCATTCATTCACAAGATTCCAACTGACATCCAACCCCAAAGAACAATGCCAATTGTTTGTAGGAATTGAACAAAAAGACAGATCAGGCCAGCAGATTTGATTTCAGAATGAGTCTTACCTCGAAGATGAATAATTTTGTGTAACACAGTGAGAATCCATGCATGGCTATTTGAATATTTCAAGTAATGAATTTTTGCATAATATCTACTATGTTTCAAGCATCTTATCATATTGAATTATCACTACAATCCTGTATGGAATAAGTATTTTCATGCCTGTTTTCCAGATTAGAAGACTGAGGAGCTCAGGGAAGTGGAACAAATATCACATCACATATCAAGTATCACAAATATAACATCATGTATCAGTGGAACAAATATCAATGTCACATATCTAGAAGTGCCAGGTCAGGCTTTATGCTCATTTCTGCCTATATGCATATATCTTTGCACATCAGGACAATGAGCTTTTGTGATGAGGCAATGTAGAAAGCTGTGTGGTCCCCAGGACTCTGGGTATTATGGTAGATAAAATGTAGAGTTTAGTTTTCAGACAGGGTATTGGGCTAACTAATGACTCAGACAGGTCAAGAATTGACTGAGATAGGAAAAGAAGTAATGTGGGGGACCCTGGAGAAAAAAAGCACTCAAATATAGCTTTGTTCTAGAAGGAAGGTATTTATACATCTACTGAGGATCTTATTCCTCTCACCTGCTACTGTTGGGATTTATTATCAGATTCTCAATTTTATGTTATAGTAAAACCAAGCCTAAGACATATAGTGAGCACTTCGAGTGCCTGACTCACAGTAGGTATTTAATTCAATGTCAGGAATCGCTAAATATTTGAGTGTGTTGTTCTATATTTACACAAAGGTGACTTTACTCAAAGCAGTAGACAAAACCTGGCAATCAACTCTTGTGCTATTAATCTCACAGCAATTCAGCCAAATTGAATCTTCAGAGAGCTCTTAAGCAAAGGTATTTGACTATTTCACAGGCTACAGCAAAGTGTTTAATCATAGGAATCTCAAATAGCCACATTTTCTTTGATGGTAGAGAGATAGTTCTCCCAGTAGTTTTATGAAAAATTGGTAAAATGAATGTCTTTACAATGTATTTATTAAAAAAAATATAAATTCTGAACCACTTCAAATATCAGCAAAAATAAAAAGAACATAAACTATGTTATAAACCAATTAGATCTAATAGATACCTATAGAATATTTCATCCAATAACAGGAAAAATATGCGTTCTACCCAAATATAGATGGAACTTCCTCCCCCAAAATACAAAGAACAAGACTTACTAAGTTTAAAAGTGTTAAAGTCACATAACGTATATTTTCTAACCACAAAGGTAAAAAGTAACAGAAAAAATTTAGAAGTACACAAATATGTGGAAATTCAACCAGATATTCATAAATAATAAATGGTTCAAAATCACCAAATTGGAAAATATTTTGAGATAAATGAAAATGAAAATTCAATACAGAAAAATTTTGGAATGCACTCTCTAAACAGTGCTTAGAAGTTTATATGTGTTTATACGATAAAACAATCACAACTCAAAAGTCTAATGTGCAGTTTTGAAATTATAAAAAGAACAAACTCCATGCAAAGCAAGCAGAAGAAAATCATATTCTGAAAGAAACACATAAAATAGTAGAAAACAATAGAGAAAAATAAGCCTATATTTGAATTGGAATTCGAGTAAAGTATCAATAAATTTTTAGCTAAACTAATGAAGAAAAAACCAAAAGGTCAGATTAATAGAATCAAGAACAGCAATATCACTGCCAACCTTACAGAAATTAAACAAAAAGATTACAAGGAAATACTATGAACATTTACATGCAGCAAATTGGTAGCTTAATGATGTAACAAACTGCTAGAAATGCACTCAAACCATTTACTTAAATTAAAATAGAAAATCTAAAGACATCTACAAAAAATTGCAAGCTTAGTGTGAGAAATTTTTAAATTTCAATTTACCTTTTACTGGCAAATTTTATCAAATAGTTAAAGATGAATTAGCAAGAAATCTTTAAAAACACTCAAAACTGATGCAGGGACTTTTCAATCTATTCTAGAAGCCAGCATTACTCTGATATAAAAAAATTACATGAAGCCATGACAAGAAAAACAAGCTAAAGATCAGTATTTTTGTAAGTATAGGCACAAAAATCCCCGATAAATTCTGAACAAACATTTTCTAATGTAATATTGAAAAATATTTTTGTAAAGAAAGAAACCAAGCACAAAGGAATACATATTTTACAATTTTATTTATATGAATGTCTAGTATATGCAAATCTATAGAGATGGACAGTATAGTAGTGGTTTCCTGGTTATGAGATGTGTGAAAAGAAATTGTTAATGGGCACAGGTTTTGGAAGAATGATGAAATGATCTAAAATTTATTGTGGTTATAATTCAGTAACTTGTTAGTAAACTAAAAATTGAAACTGAATTGTATAAGTGAATTTTATCTGTTAAAAACAGTGAGTCTCCAATAAATTATTTAGTAGGTGATCTGCTGCTATAGAATAAAGAATGAACTACCATAGACAAGAGTTTCCATTTATTTATATTCACCAGTGAACCCATAGCTCCTTTCATGCCACAGAAGTTCACTGCTTTTTAGTAGTAAGCAATATACTTCAAAAGAGGAGCACTGATTTGGGAAACTGCCATGGAGGCAAGGAGAAGACATCCAAGTCTGAGTAGAAGAATCTAGAGAATCTTTACAGTCATTAGCTTTTGGGCTGAATTTTGAAGGATAAATAGAAATAATACAGGCATCTAAAGCAGCAGGGGCATAATTATGGTGGCAAATGCCCGGGTAAATGTGGGGCATGGAAGAGCAAGTTGACTTGCTTGGCAAAAGATACAATTGCAAGAATCTCTGGAAAGGAAATCAGAAAGTTAGAGCTAGACCTTTGGGGTAGCTTTTTCTACCTTTGATGTTTAGCCTGTTTTCTTCAAGTCTCCCTTTAAGAAGTGCTTCCCATTCCATGCAGTAAGACCCAGATTTGGTAATTATTATTTTTAGATGTCATAAACTGATGTTGTTGCAGCACTCAATATAAATGAGTCACTTGAAAAATGTAATGAGATAAAAACAACACACAAGCCCACTTATAATACTCGTGGAAGCATTGCCAAATGTCTAAAATATTTTCTCAATATTGACTCTGTTTTTCTCACTACAGACAAACAATAAATGTTTGTGAACTCATTTTAGTCCACAAACCACGTTTTCACTAGAAGGGGTCTGAAGAAAACATCTGGAAAGATGCCCTGACAACCAAGGCATCAGATGCCAAATGCATATGGGAAAGAGCTGGGTATTTTTCCTGCTTCATACTCCACCAGAAGATGCCTAAACATTTTCAAATTAAAGGCCATAAGAAATCTTGGAGCAAAAATGATACAGTCTCCCATGTAATGGTATTTAGAGATAGAACCTTACTGAGGTAATTAAGCCATTAGGATAAGACACCCCCTTACACACACACACACACACACACACACACACATGCACACATGCACACACATACCAGGAATAGCATCCTTATAAGAAGAGAGAACAGAGCTTTCTCTTTTTCTGCTAGATGAGGCACAAAATAGCAGACAATCTGCAGAGGGAACCCTTACCAGGGAACTGAATCAGTTGACACCTTGAATTTTTCTTGCCAAGATCCAAAATTATGAGAAAAAAGTTCTGCTGTTTAAACCACCCAAGTCTCTGGTAGTTTGTTAGTCCAAGATGAATAATAATGAACTAAATAGTGTACCTGCAGTGGAGACAAGTGCAAAGGAGACAGAAAAAGAGGTCAACAAATGATGTTGCAATTAAACAAGTCCACACTGAAAAGAGGGCTTTTGGGTGAAAATGAAATATAAGGGGCTAAACCTGGCAGACGACATGTGGGTGGTGAGGAGTGATATGGCAGAGAGATCAATAGATACCACGTCCTGAAGAAGGATCATGCTTGCAACTTTGAAGAGGAGTAGGAGAAAACAAGTAGAGGAGAGAGAAGTAGGGAGGAAAGTCAGAGGGGTTAGGGAACCAGATCGTGCAAGACCTTGCAGGCCTTTGAAGGATTTGGACCTTAGCAATTCTAAGACCTCACCTGAGCTAAACTGGAGGAAGATTGATAAAGGAGGAGATGTGCGGAGTTCACAATGTCAATATCAGGAGCTCTGCTTGAAAAGCAGTGATTTGAGAGGCATCATAGACATGCAGGTATAGATAGTCAGTAGACAATTTGGCGGACTTTGGAGGACAAAGGAGAAGTTCCCCTGTGGGGATATATTTTTTTGACTTGTGAGCATTATGAATGGTATTTAAGGCTTTGAGACTTGATAAAATCAGATATATCAGACTTGATATAACTCATTGTTATAAGTCATGTTTAGTTGTTTGAGCCATGTAGTAAATGTGATTTTAGGCAGAACTGGGGTATCCAAAGCCTAGATGCGAGAATAATTCTTCATTAATAGCTTGGATTGCTGAGAAAGATGAGTGAAGATACAGAAAGAGCAGCCAGGAAAGAAGCAGGATGCCTAATGTAATCTGCTGCCACGGGAGCCCAATTAAGAGTGTGCTTCTGGAAGGCGGAAGGGTTCAACCTCCTCAAATCATGATATGACAGAGTAGACTGGAACTGAAAAGTAAACGTGAGAATCAAAGAGGACATGGTTGTTTGCTCTAATGTGAGCAGTTTTAGTAAGTATGGAGGTAAGCACTTCGTTAAAATATGCTGTAGAGGAATTTGGAGTAAACTAATTGAAGACAATATTTATGAAAACTTCTGAAGAGTGAAAGGCAAGAGGGGAAATGAGAATAAGTGAAGTTTTGGTGATGGGAATAATAGGTAAGAAGGAATAACATGTTCATATGTAAATTTTAAAAAAGCAATGGTGTAGAAAAGCTGCAACAAAGTGTTAGAGAAGGATGGTAAAGGATGTAGTCCTCTGCATGGGTGGAGAACTTATGAACGTAGATATAGGTTAGGAAAAGTTGTAGCAGTGGATATAGCAGGATTTCACCTCTGATTGTTTCTACTTTCTCTAGAGGTTTTAAACTGAGAAAAAAGTTTAAGCCATTAGGATAAGACACCCCCTTACACACAAACACACACAAGAAATCCCAGGTGAGAGACAGTGTGAACCACTGGCTTAGTGGAAGTTAGGGCTGAATGTACTTCAGTACAGTGGTCCAGTGGACAGGCAGCAGTGAGGACCTTCTCAGGTTACTGACCTTGAATTTGGAGAGTCCCAGCTTCATGGTTGTGTAATTTAAGCACTCTATACCTTTTCCTATATACCTCTTCCCAGCTATTCTAAGTGCTCTCTGTTCTAGGTATGGGAGCAAGATTTTAGAGGACACTGAGGTGGGGAAATTTACAGCACAAGACCATCACCGTGGCACCAGTAGGTGCAGTGGGTTTGTAGGGAATGAGGGAGGCAGTTTTATGGACCCATTAGGCAGAAGGTTATTAAAGCAGTGGGGTAAGTGTTGATTAACATGAGTAGAGACTGGTATTTTTGTATATCTATATGTGATTCAGAGATTATCGTGTTTGTGACAGTATGCTCTTCATCCGTAGAGCAATGGAGCACATCCCCCGCAGTCCTCTGCATCATACAGGTTTGGAAATTGTTTTGGGATTAACCTTGTTTTGGCACTGCCATATGCCAGTTCTACATAACCTAGCTTTTTCCATCTGCCTCTTCCCTCCAGAAGAGAAAGGTCTGCAGGCATTAGGGCTGCTGGCCAGGCTGTGAGATTTCTATTTGCATGAGTAAACTCATCTAGCATGGTTAAGAGTTCCGCTGTTTTCTAATTTCATCACTCCCCAATATCAGATGAGCTTTCTTGTTAGGATGAAGTAATGCTTGATTGTTTTATGAGGTTCTTTAAATAGAGGGAGAAGCTCAAAAGGTGATGTGAAAATATTGCTTGCTGATAGTTGGAAGGCAGATATTTGGGTTTTCATCCTATGTGGGAAAAATTCTGAAACCCATCGTTGGCATGCTAAGAGGCAATAAACCTGGCAAGAAGGTAAAGAGAAAGGGCCATCAAGCTGCCAATAAGGAATTAAAAGAGATCATGGAGTTGAGCCCAGTGCTCTGTCAGGTGACTGGGGTGCTCCAGGAGACGAGGCACCAGATGACAAATGATCACAAGTGGAGCTCAGATTCTGTCAATGAAAAATGAAGAAGGGAGCACAGGGAGAAACCTAGATGCAGGTAAATGAAAGATTTCTTTTGTAAAGATTTAGTAAATGCAAGGAGAGCAAGACTGGAAAATTTGGGTACAGTAAATGTGTTTTTTTTTTCCCCACACATAATCAAAGAAGATATATGTAAAGACCACAAAAGACGAACAAATTCAGAATCTTGCTCCTTTGAGATATTCTATCAGAGAGATATCCATAGAGCTCAAGACAGGAGCCCTGGTGAGCTGAGAGTGAAATATAAAGGGGTATTCCTGGAGTTCTTAACACATCGTAAGATCTTTGGAAGGCCAAAAATTCATGAATAGCATGCGTGTCACAGACTATAATTCACCCCACAAATTAATTACATATAGCTTTGCAATAGAACAGCTGTTCCAACTACATGGGCATAATGAGAACTGCCCAGCACTAATCAAAGAACAGGAAAATCTACAAGGAGCTGCAGAGGGTAGATCGGGCTAGCTGACCCTACAAATAATGGATTTACTGAACAGAATCAGTTTTTCTTAGAAATTGATTCAAACATGACTGAAAGGTGACTCAGAAATGAAAGCAACAAGTGTTAAGTTCACCCTAGATCAAAAATCCACTGAGCTTCCTTCTTACATTACTTAGATTTACAAAATAACATTATAGGTTAAAAAAATCAAATGACCTTTTCCTTTCCCAAAATTGACAAAGGAATTTCAGTAATATAAAACTCATTGTTATATGTCGTTTTTAATTGTTTGAGCCACATGTAGTAAATTAATTCTTTAATATTTATACATTTACTTTCATGTGTTTTAGAAAGTGTGTAATAAGTATATCCTATCTGTGATCTCATAGATAACCTTATTGGTACAAGAACTGATTTTTAAAAAGGACTATATTTATAAATTGTAAAATAAGAAACCATATAGATGGGCAGCAAACTGATATGACAAAAATTGGACTAAAGATGATGTAATGATTGTCATAAATAAAAGTAACAGCATAGCAAAGAAATGTTGCCTCAATATAGTGAGGTACTTAGGCACTCGAACTTGCCTGGACTAATAGAATATGAAAGTTAGTCTCGCTCTGACTGCACTGATGCAGCTAGGTACTCCGAAAACAATGAAGTTCTCAAGGAAGATGGTTTTGATTCAAGCACTGCCTTTACCAGCAGCCCTGCTGCCTTCCATTTGCTGCATGGATTGAAGAAACTATTTAATGTCCCTCTGACTAACTTCCTTTTTCAAAGGGAAATACCATATAGTGTGCTTAACAAATACGGCTTTCCCAGAGAAGACAGAAGTAATTCTATTGCCATTCTAACTCTTCATGTAAAAACAAGATCAGTTTTCTCCTCTCTGATTTAAGCAACAATGAGACTTGAAAAGTCATGGGGAGTAATTTGATGGAAAGAGGACAAGATGTAGAATTGAAATACATAAATTTCATCTCCAGCATCAAAGTTTTTCTTTTAACTTAATAGGCAGTGGAGCCTTTTCCTTTATTTTCTCTAAGCGTAATATGAAAAATCTTAACTGTTAAGAGTACACAATAGTCTCTAAGGCAATATAAATATATACAAGACAGTGTCTTGATCTGACTGCATTGATGCAGTTAGATGCATTGAAAACAGTGAAGTCTTGTGCATAATGAGAACGTGTCTTGTACATGTCTTGTATATAAAGAGATGAGAAGAAGGCATGTGAAAGCAAAGGATACAGAGAGGTACAGAAACAAAGGGGACTGTCCACAGACAACTTGCCTAGAACCAGAGAGTCTTGATTCGATTCCTACCTTTAAAACTGAAGAAACCTTTAGTTTCCTTGCTGTAGAGTGGATGCAATGTAATTTATGCCACTGTTTCTCCAGTACAGCTATATTTTTTAGATCTGTCTGTCTGTCTATCTCTGATTTATTATCTGTTGTCTGTTATCTAGTTGCATAAAGTACAGTGTTTGTTGTCACTATCAATCCTGCTGCTGAGATCTCGTGGAACACAGTAGATTTTAGTGGTTCATGGATGCCTGGTGTGTTTAGGAAAGTAGAGCAAGGAAAGATGAATTTACAGAGTAACCATAGACACTTTCCGAGAGTTCATCATTGGCACCCATCTGAATTATTACCTGGAATCTATTTTCTCTAGGAGTTGGTCTTTATTTCATAACAGTGGGCATTCCACAGCCAGGGAAAGGGACATAAAGTAAGGGGAGGTGGCACAATTTGTGCCAGACCTACAGCTGGTTAAACCAGGAAAACAAGCCTAACTAATTATTTTAGGAATCTGGAATTTGGGAAAAAGAACAGTCAATGTTATTTATATTAAGCACTACATAGAATGATTAGCATTGGAGTTGTGCTAGGGTGACCAGCTGTCCCAGTCTGCTTGGAATGAAGGATTTCTCAGAACTTGGCAACTCTCAATGCTAAAACTGGGACAGTATCAAGTGAAATAGGGTGGTTCATCTTCCCATGAGCCACCGTTGTCCCTACTCTACTCAAAGATTGATTGTTTAGATCATCTCTGGATTCTTAGGCACTTATGCACTTAGGCATCTCTGGATTCTTATGCACTGTACACTTTTAGTAAACTCTATTTTTAAGCTTAAACTATCCAGAATAGAAGGAAATGAATTTTTAAATGGTGTTATATCCAGAATACTTTGGAGAAACAATAAAAAGAAGAGGACATCAATATAAAATAGAAACTGTTAACCAAAACTGTCAACCTTGAAAGAGATTCTTTATTGCTCCAAATATTTGTGCTAGGAAATGATTGCTTAGCTGAGCTTGCAAAATGTATGCCTTTTCTAACGCTTCTTAATATTGAATGAATTATGTTAATAAATTGAGAAGGATTATCTACTTACCCTGTTTTGAAAATTGACTCATTACCTCTGTTACAGAAAGGGATGTGGGTGTCTTAGCATTAGAAGCATTTTACCTTGAAGTCACGATGATGAATCAGGAATTCGATCAGGCTGTGTCTCCAGTGAATTACACTGTCAAATAATGTTAATAAAACTGACTAGAGCCTCTCTCACGGCCTTCTTGAACATCGGGCTTTAGCATGCCTTAGAATCTCTTTGAGAGCAAGTTAAATGCTTAGTCTCCAGGGTCCTCTCCCCACAGATTCTGATTCTCTAGGTCCAAAGGAGAGCCCCCATATTTGCACTTTATAAACTACCCTAGTTCCTTACTACTCAATGTGTGCTCTGGTTCAATTGCATTCAGGCCTCCCCCGCCTCGCCCCAGCCTCCACCCGTGGGAGCTCATGAGAAAAGTAGTATCTCTGGTCTCTACTTGCTAAACAAAAAGGACTTTTCTTTGAATCTACATTCTAAAATAATTGCCACAAACCCATAGGAAATTATATTTGTGGCTAAAAGTTGCATAATTTAGGTAGCACCAAGAGTCTTGTCTCCTAAACATTAATTTCCTTCTTGAATAAAGACATACCCAGTTGTATTGCCATTAATTAAAATAAGAACACATATGCACATTCCATTCACTAAGAAATACAGCCTCTGTTTACATGGGTGATTTTTATGGAATTAAATGTTTTGCAAAGTTTTGTAAAAAAAAAAAAGATTTTTTTTCAATGACTGTCAAAAGCATTGGCTTTCTCCCTATTCTCTTTCTCTGGAAAAAAAAAAAAACTTTATATGCTGTTGTACATACAAAGGGATTGTGAGGAGAACAATTAGAATCAGGACATGGAATTATAGTATTATTTTATAATGGTCACCCAGAGTTAACACAAGGAACTGCAGGAAATCTATCCACAACACTAAAGACATAGAATATATAGCCAAGGGCCTGAATCACACAGCAATGTCCCACATGAGTCCAGATGAAAACCCAGAGCTCATGACAATGCCTCCCACAAGTCCAACTGGAGGTCTAGAGCCTACAAGAAGAACTCATACCAGTCTTTTACGGATCCATGCTGGGAAGGCCCAAAGGTCAGCGATGGAAACTAGGAAGCCTATGGCAGCAGGGTGAAGGAGCTGTGCTGATAGGTTGAGGGTTCTACGCTGCAGCTGAGAAGTCACACTCATAATAAAGACCAGAGCTGTCCTGAAAAGCACCACAACCATCCCCAGTGACAGGGAGGCCCGAGCTCCTTGGACGACAAGCACAGTCGTGTACATGACAGGAAGCCAGCGTGACAGGTTCATTCTGGAGACCAAGTGGCACACGTCTTCCTCTCCAGAGCCAGGAAGCAATGCTCGATGTGAGGACCAGAGCTTCTCCAGAACCAATGGCTCAAACAGCAACACGTAGGAGAACCCACAATGCCTCAATGCGTTAACACCCTCCTTCTCCTTCTCCTTCTCCTTCTCCTTCTCCTTCTCCTTCTCCTTCTCCTTCTCCTTCTCCTTCTCCTTCTCCTTCTCCTTCTCCTTCTCCTTCTCCTTCTCCTTCTCTGCGTCTCCATTTATGCTGGCAACTTTTCTCAGGTGAAACATCTACACTCAGCAGCGTGGTGATTTAATTCCACTGGCGTTAAGTTGACCACCAGTTTTTAATCTATAACATATGCAGAACAAATAATAGTACTAATGATAACAGTGATGGTAATTGTAGCAGTTGTGCCAGTAGTTATAACAGTGGGAAATGACATTTATCCCATGCTTACATTTCTCTAGGAGGTGTTTTAATCACTTAAATACTCCACGTATTTGTCAGAACTATCCTATAAGGATGGAGTTGTTGCTCTCATCTCCACTCAGGTTAAGTTACCCAAGTCCACACAGTGCATAAACATGAAAGTAAGGATGGGGTGGGGGTGTCCAGGCCTTGTGATGGCATAGGCCAAAACCCCATCCACTGAGCATTGCCAGCAACCAGGGAGAACCACTCCTGCCAGAAATTTCCACCATTTTCTCTCCAGCATTTTCCTCCATTGGCAGCTTCTTACTTTGGTCTCCATTGCACTGGCAGGCTGGGTTTGGATGTGAGCTACAAGCTAGAGAACGTGTAAGAACTTAGCATATATTATGCCCTGTGTTGTACTATCATTTGGTGGAACCCCACTTTTTAAATTTTCTTCTAAAATTGCTAAATTGTGGAATTCTCAGCCTTATTCCCTTTATGTGACCAAAGATCCCTTAAGTGGCTAAATCATTGCCACTCTGAGTCAAGCACTGGGAGAGGAAATTCTGAAGGTTAAAGAAAGGAGAACCTATTTTCTAGTTCTTTTGGTTCATTTCCTAGTGTGTGTGGTTTATTTATTTACTTATTTATTTAGCTGTCAGCATTTCCAGCTTTTTATTTTACTTAGCTTGTCAGTGTTAGCAGTAATTGTCTTTTCATCGCAGTAAGAATCCATTGCGAGTGTTGAAAGCTCCAAAACTTGTTCTCTTGCAGTTTCCTTCCCTTCATATGTCACTTGAGTTTGGGCTGCAAATGGACTTGAAGCCTGGTTGGTACACTGTTATGAGCAAAGGTGTTTTCACAATAGGCTCTGATGTGTGTTTTTGTGAAAATGACTGAGACCACTTTAAGGTGGTTTTGATTACTGTTCCCACACCACTGATGTGTTCGTGATTCTTGTGGCTGTGTAGTGTAACTTCACGAGGGAAGATGTCCTTTGTCACTGCATATCTGGGAGGGAGACACCGTTTAGTATTTTTCCTTCTAGGAAACAGCACTATTATCTTCTGTATAGCAAATTTCAGCTTTGAGGACATACATATTCTTTTGATGCTTCAAACAACTTTGCAATATAAAAGTATTTTTTCTGTTACTTCAATAAGGAAAATCAAGAAGAAAATGGTTAAGTGGCATACAGAATTAGTTAACACGGGACTCAACATCGTTTTTCTGATTAAGTATATGTATCCACCTGTGCATTCCAGAGCTGAAGAAATGACCACAGGATGGATTTAGGGACCTATAGACCTTCCATAAGTCAAACCTTACCTAACAATCACCTGCATAGATCATCTGGTCCCGTGCGCCCCTTTTATTGGAGAGCTTCAAAGATATTTTGATTGTCCTGCGATCACTGTTAGTTCAGAACCAGTGCCCAATAATCTCCAAAATATCTGATCATTTCATTTTCCCCGATGTACAATTATCCTAGTAAAAAGCTTCAGGTCCCTTTGGGGTAAGGAGGATGGGAGGAAGATTGATAGTGTACTATTTTACTAATGCGTCAGGATCCTTCCTTAAGGATACCAGGCCTCCCCTTATTTCAAGGAGTTCTGGCCCTGAAATTGGCAAAAATCTAAAAATTGGTTGAGGGGGTCAAGATTCTCTGTTGCTAACGTTTGAGGCAGTTTTCATGCATTTGCATGCATTTTTTTTTTACACTTCTTATGGCTCAGTGGGGTAAGATTCACTTGCATTAGAATATTTCCTGGGATATTAGGCCCCCATGGATCCTTGAGTGTGTGATTCGGTTTTACAAATGGCATAAACCACTGTTTCTTGCCACTGACATTTCACCTTATGCTACTGTTATTCTCAGCCACAGAGTGCCAGATGGGAAAGCAATCTTGTTACTCATTACTCAGGAATGGCAATAACCACAGAATGAAAACTACTTTCAGAATAAAAGGAACCACTTGCTGTTATCCCAGCTAAGAAAATTTCCCCCATTGCCTGCAGCTAGAATGGTGAATTTCCATTATCCAAAATTTTTTGAATATTCTTTTCAATGTATGAAAGTCCTCTTTTATGCAACTATTATGTCATTCTTACTCTGTGTTTAAAACCACACATTCATTCCCATATCTGGAAGAAGATGTTGTCAAGTTTAATGCCTTCAAGTGTCAGTAATGCAGATCTCAGACTATTTCATAATTTTTAAATAGCTATTGGCGTATGACAGAACCTTGGTAAAATATATTAATGGACAACAGTATGTTTTGAAGCAAGTGAAAATTTGAAACTATTTTCACGTGCCCTTCTAATTTTTACAATAGTTCCATAAAAAGGGCAAAAGAAATCTTATTAAATGCATTTCATGAATGATAAGCTAAAGCAAAAACAGGTGCCTTGCACATAACCTGTGAACTGTCAGGTGTCACATTCATTACATTAACACTTTCTTGACTTTCTAAAGTCAAATAAGCTATAACCTAGCTATCTTTCAAACAGTGCCACTACCTTATACCTCTTTGCTCTGTTTTTACAACTTCTTTTCCTTCTCCTTACTCCTTTACTTCCATATATTCTTTTTAACAGTCAGCAAATATGCTCAGACAAAGGTCCATGGCTTACTTATCTCGGGATATTCACCTACAAAAATCAAAAGTATTGTGTACTATCTTTAATATTATGATTCAGGCTGGTCATTTTATTCCTAGGAAATTAAAATGAAGCTGTGAAGGGATGGTCCATCTCACTTCTCTCTATTTACATAGAGATCAGTATGCATTAGGCTGAAGGGAACTTAGAAGCCAGTGTTCCTTCCCTTGCAAATATGTTCATTCATCACTGTGATAGATTCAGAACTGAGTTTGAGAACTCTTTAGAGATTTCCATTATCCATAGATTGTAAGAAAAGTGATATTCTATTTTATATAATGAGGAAATCTCCACTGAACTCTTCTCATCTAGATTAGACATTCCTCTCATTTGGTACTTTGTCATCCTTTGTTTGCCCAGTAATCAGAATCATGACATAGTGTTTTAGTAGTTCAAAGCCTTTCTGTCTTCCCCTCAATGATGAAAGCCCTCTATGGTTTGAAATGGCTCATAATGTTAAATCCCCTGCACAAATCCTTACACCTATTCATAAAAAAGATATTTACATTGGAAGTGAGATATATTAATGAAGAGACAGATAGATGGATAGCTGGATAGATAGAATATGGAAGGATAGATGACAGAATGAATGAATTATGTATAGACATATGAAAGGAAAATATTACTTACTCATTAAAACATTTTTATGTACTAGTGTCACTACTCAAGACACTGGGAACACAACCACGAAAAATAATAACAAATAGATGAAAATTTGTGATGCTATAGAGCTTATGGTATAATGCTAAAGGAGATTGATAACCACATAAAGAAGAAAAGTATTATATATCAGCTTTTCATATTCGATATAATGTAAAAGCATATATGCATTATGGAGATGTAAGGAAAAAAATCAAGTAGGATGTGGAGAATACAGAAGAGTGCTGCAGTTTTAAGCAGAATACCCCTTCCTGTAAGCATCTATGAAACACCCAATAGTTTCCTCTCTACTATAGCAAGTTACTATGGTATTATCAGTCCCAAATCTGGTCATCTTCTTTACCTAGATCAGGTACAAGTGAGATGCGGGTATCGGCCACCTTGCAGAAAAGTTTCTCTCCATCCCTTGCTCTGTGAAAGTAAAACACAGGTTAATCCAAATGTGCATGATGGCACAGATATAGATCACAAGTAAGGGAAGTCCTATTCTAAAAGAGAAAAAAAGGACATTAGAGAGGAATTACAGCAATTTCAAAGTTCAACCAGGCAAGCTCGCTTAGTCGGCAAGGACCATGTTCACCAAGGTTTTGCCCTTGGGACCATAATTCTATTATATTCTCTACCTTATGGTCTGAAGCATCTTTGAAGTACTATTTTTCTTTTCTGAAGTTTGACATGTGTTTGAGCCTGAGTAGTCACATCAGATTGTTGTAGCCTGTAGGATTATTGAACTTTAATGCTCTTCTTTTTTTGTGTGCTGTTTTAGTCCCTTTCCCTCTAGGCTGGTAGCAGTTCTGGTGTATAATATTCCCCAAAATTTCATAAAATCCCTATGCATACCATGGGGATTTATACTATTAGGCAAAAGGGTCAAGTTCAGGTCTTTCCTGGGTAACTCTATCTCTATTTCTTCTTAGACCTCTACTAAGATATTGAATATGCCTGTGAATCACAAACCTAATCCCTGAAGACCAACAAAACTTCATCCAGTCCTCAGTTACCTGATACTGATTCTCAAAATTCCATCCTCTTTTTGTGCATCCTGGGTAATTTTTCCAAATTTAATTTAATGTTTTTATTCATAACTTACTGCAAGCAACAAGATTTAAAAAGGATTTCTCCTTCATTGTTTTGCTCAGAAATATCTTCAGCTAAATATGGAAGTTCATTGTTCAGAAGCTCTACTTTGAAATTATAAAGGATACAGTCAAGTTTTCAGCATGGCGTTACAAGGATTGCCCCATGCATCTCCTAGCACCATATTCTTAATTTTTTAAGCCATCCAAAGCAAAGCCTCGCACAGTTATATTGCTACGAACATTCTGCTGCTGCTGATAGATGCTTTCTTTGAGCTGATAGAAGTTCTCTCTATTCGTGTCTCACTTTCTTCCAAGCCCTCACAGGATGAGTTATTAATATATTTATTTACACCAATGGTTTTTCAAGGTAATCCACATTTTTTTCTGTCATACTTCTCAAAGTTATTCTAACCCCTACGATTACCAAATTTCAAGGCTTTCCCACATTTTTTAGATATTTACTACAACAGTGTTTCAGTTTGCAGTGTCGAGATATATATTACCTTCCTAAGGCTGCTGTGTCAGCTTACTGCCTGACACATGGCTCAGTGCAACCTGTTTTCCATGGAACTTATTTTCATAATTCTGGAGGTCAGAAATTTCAGATCAGTGTTACTGAGCCAAAATCAAATTATTCTTATCTTTTCTGGTTTCCTGGTGGTGCTAGTGATTTTTCTGTTTGTGTCCTCATCTCTCTGATTTGCAAATCCAGTCACATCCTCAAATATTTTTCTGTTCCATCTTCACAAGACCTGCTTCTCTGTTTGTAAAATGTTTTTCTAATTCTCATATAGGTAATATGGATCTCATACGTATAAACACATGTATATATGTCATATGTATATGTACATATAGGAGAGGGAGAGAGATAAAGACACAGAGTTGGAGAGATTTATTTTAATGACCTTTTTATATGTTCTTGAAGCCAGAAATTCAGAGTCTTTAGAAAATACCAGCAGGCTAGAAATTTGCAGAAGAATATTCAATCTGAAGTATAATAACCACAGGCTAAATATAGGCAAAGTTTCTATGTTTAAGTCTTCATAAACATCCCTTATCATTTGTGAAACCTGTACCATTGCCTTGAAGTCTTTTCTACTGACTGGATGAGACCAAGAGACTTTATCTATCTTAAAGTCTCTGGTTATTACATGTTAAAAAACACCCTCACATCTACGTATACAGTGCTGTTTGAACCAACAACGGGGCTCTATCATGTAGCTAAGGTAATGCACAACATTGGCCGTCGCACTGAGAGAGATGTGGAATCCAGGCAGTTGTCTGAAAAATTTGCTCAGACAGAGGGGAGGGCACAGCTGGCCTTTCAGGATGCACAAGGTGTATGATGTTTATTGTGAGAGTAAGAGAAACCCTCAGGGAAACCATCAGAGAAACTGTCAGAGGTTTTTCACAGAAGAAAGTTACGATGACTCTCCAGCTTGGAACTAGGAATGGGCCAAGTAGGAGATTACTTCAGCTATATACATGGGAGATGTTAGGGTTTGGACCAGGCAGATGGGCCAAAAGGTGAGAAATGCTCAGGTGTTGATATGTTTTGAGGGAGTGACAGCATGAATTTTTTTACATATTGCACACAAAGTACGAAGTACAAAGGAAAAAATATATGTATATAAAGGATGGCTCCTAAATGTTTGGTTTGAGTAAAGTGGAAAAAAATGCAAAAAGACAACATTTACCCTGAACTGAAATTGAGAAGTTCCAATGAAACTGAATTAGAGCAGTTATAAAGAATGTGGCTGTGGTCATATAAAGTTAGTAGGATCTATTGGGTATTTGAGAGTGGTTTGATATGAAACCTGGATGGCTGGAACACAGAGATGAAGTGGGGAGTGGTTACCATAGTGATAGTATGCATGGGCATAGCTATGACGCCAGGTGAGGTCATCAAAAGATTAAGTAATGACAGAAAGAGAACAGAGTGCAGAAACTGAACCCCTGGTCACTCTAGCATTCAGAGTTGGGAAAAATAAGAAAAGGAGGAATAGGAACTATCCAGAGAAAGTTTGGAAACTGTGTTCTGTTAGATAAAATAAAAGTAGATTATACCAGAAATAAGAAATTAGAGGGAGCAGATATCACTGGCATGCCAAATAAGTGGTAGACTGAAAATTATCTCTTACATTCAACAATATAATAGCCATTGTTCATCTGGTTAAGAAAAGTTTGTAACTGGATAAATTCAAGATGGAATATGAGAGAGGAATGGGCATAATAAATACAAGTAACTATTAGAGAACACAAAGCATAGATTGAGTATTCTAAATCTCTATTTGAAGTGTAATTTATCTTGATCTCCCTACTGCATAAAACCAGTCAGGACTTTGAGTACTGATGGGAACCTGAACAACATATGTCACGAGGGGCCAATTATGAACAACCTCACTTTTTCTACTCCTGGAGATCTCTGCAAGGCCTGGAGATGAAGATGAAAGTGGTAGCTTCTCACTCAGTTTCTTGTTTATAACCTTTGCTAGTAGGGTCTGGACTTGAAAACAGTATTACAGAGAACGGCTACCTTATCTCAACAATAATTAAGAAATGAACTTAATTTAAGAACTGGAAATTAAAAATGCAGTACAAAACAAATTAATAAATGTTAGAAATAGGACAATTCTTGAGTATTTTAACTACTAGATTTTTGTAAGTGCTTATTAAATTAATTAATGTCAAATAGATGTTCAAAAAGTACTAAATCATTCTCCAGAAATTTGAACTTACTTTCCAGTTATTCCCAAGATACTTTGCTAAATCTACTTGACAAATTACTTATAATAGAAAAGTGCAAGGTATTTAAACATGCAATAGATTGGTAAATAATCATAAAGGTATGAGTGGTTACAACAGAAAGATACAGCAGGAAAAAAATCATTTTGTAAACTTTGATCTTCCTTGGTTTGAAAGGAAAGGATTCAAAATGTGTATATGATTTGTCCTGAGTATATGCCTTCTCACTTTTTGTGTATTATTCTTCTGATCAATTATATTGCAGCATGACATCCCATGAATTACAGGATGTCTATGAAAGGCAGAGGAGAAAAGGAAATTAAGAAAGGCAGTGTAAACAAGGGCAGATGGAAGCCCCTGAAGCAGTGAGAATAATTTAAATTTGATCCAGAAGGTGACAGGCAGCCCTAAAGGATTCAGAAAGGGAAGAATGTGGGTACAGCTGTGGGCAGGGAAAGTTATTTTGACAGCCTTTGGTAACAATTGGGCATTTTATGATATAAAACAGTGTTTGAAATCTTGGGGAAAAATACTGTACATACATTGATTGATTTTTTGGTATTTTTCCAATGTTATATAAATTGCTGTACATTCTAGAAGCTAGGCTTTGATTTGGTTTGTTTAGCTTTGTTTTGGTCATGCTGTTGAGTTACGTGACTGACAGTAGCTCAAGCCTGTTCATTTCCTTTAGCTGAGCATAATGCTCACAATTTAGAAATGATGCTGATATTTATTCAAGTAGAATAAAGATGTATGATCCCATCAAGTTAATTATTAGCCAAGAAGAAATGAAACTGTGATATTGTTTAAATAGCAGATGTGTTAATACAGAGTAATTATGTTGACTGAAAATGAACAGTTCTAGCAGGCAGATGCCAAATTTTTATCCCCACAGTGTCAACCCTGAATGTCCTTTAATACACTGGAAAATTACTGGGCAGATTTGAAATAACAATGCAATCACTGAAGGCTTTAACATTCCTCTAGAGAACAGGACAGATAAAATGATTACAGTGATTTGAACAGTCAGAATTTTATAGCTGTTCACTTAGAAAAACAATCTTCCAATTAGTTGACAATTGATAGCTTCTGATTTTTCCTGAAATGGTTTCTGCATTACAATATTGATCTGTGTTTCTATGCAGTAGGTTACCTGAGAGAAAGTTAGCTTTGTTGTCATGAACACTTAGAAAAGCTCAACTAACAAATATGACTATTTCACAAATATAATAGTTAGAATGGATTAAGTATATAGGAACTTGCATTGTGGTATTAACAATATTGCAGTGATGTTATACAGAATGTTAATGAATTTGGAAGTTTGATTTTCTTCTGCTAGGGTACTGAATTTTATGCTTTCATTGTCCATTGTAATTAGGAAAGAATGTATGCAACTTAGCTGCTTCCAAAACTAAAGGTTTTGAGAAGTCCAAGTTTGCATTATGATTCTCAGGGTCATGTATGTGACAGAAGCATTCACAGATATTTATTTATCAAAGAAAATGGATGGCTGTGAACAGACAATGCCAACAGATACATTAGCTCCTTTCTCTGTAATATGAAACCAAACTAGCACATTTTAAAATAAGACTTAAGTTCCTTATATGCCAAGAAATTTTGAAGTGGATAATAACTTATCTCAGTTTTTATGTCAGCCATGTCAGAGCCATGGTTTGACATCTTTTATGAGCATCTCGTGTCACACTCACAAGATAGCTACCTTGCTTCAGGTTGACTGTTCATTCTCAAGCAGAACAAATAAGGGAAGTGTTATCTCTGACCGTCTTGGTCCCATTCGATAGAAAGCACTAATTTTTTCAGTGATCTATCAGGCTTCTGTTTCCATTGCTTTAGCCAGGGTGTGTCACATGAGTATCTTCTTTTGCAAGGAAATCAAGTTGGATGTGTCTCTTCATATAGTAGACACAGCTAAGCAAGAGAGATGAGGACTGTTATATTAATTAGTTAGCCAGTGATACCTTAAATTAGCAATGAATTATATAGAAGAGCTCTCACATTCTGGGTTTTATTTGTTTAGCTACACTAAACCCTCTTTAAAATTTCCCTAAAAGTTGCAAAGAATTTACTCACGGAGGCAGCCATATAAAATTTGGTGGCTATATACATAAACATGACCTTGGGATTTTCAGTTTTATTCCTGTAAGATACAAGAGACATGGGCAAATGGAAGACCCTGCCAGATGTAGCCTTTAGTCTTGTTGGTTCTTTTCTCTAACTTCTCATCATTTCTAGTACTCATTAATGTAATTTGCTGTATCCCTGCAGTTCTGCTGAAATCATCATCTTTTTTTCTAATGTAGTATTCCCAAATTTATAATTGGAAATGCATATGTAAATTAGCATAGTCATAAGAAACATTTATAAATTAAAATTGCCATGCATTTCAAATTTTGTTTTATTTACATGTTCATATCAATTTAAATGTTTACTTTCTAATCTTTCATTAATAGTTTATGGCTACAGTTCTTATCTTTTTATGTATAATAATCTAGGTTCTTCAAGAAAGTTCTTGTCTGCATTTTTTATTTTATTGGCAAGATAACTGTGCATAGATCTGCTTACCCACATTTACAACATCTAGCAGCCATTCTAGAAAAAGAGCACTTAAGAAGAAATATATTTGAAACATTTCCCACAGAAAAAATTATTACAGTAATCTGTGTTTTTAAATGCTTAACAGAAATGACAATATTGCCTTGATATCAGTTTTAAAGGATCATATATCTTTGTACAACATAGTCCTTAACCTTACTAATTCTGTATACATTCAATAAACAGTAGCAAATTCATAAAAATTAGACTCAGAATCATCAGAAAACTGTAGCTGTAGAAAAGAAATATTGCATTTGCCAGAATAAAAATGGCCTTATTGTGTCCTTTTCATGACCATCAGCTGAACTTGGAGTTGTGTATTAGTGGCCAGGAGGTTGTCACGAGTGGAAGGGTTATACAGATGTTGAGATTGAGAAGCATTGCTATGAAGTGAATGCATGCTTTGAAAATACTGGACATGATACATGAATCATTTCAAACACAGAACATTTCATCACTTTAGCATGACTCATGAAATTTATTGTCAGATAACTGAGATAACATGCAAGAACAAAAACAATAAAAGCAGGTAATCTGAATCTGTGTTCTCTTTTAGACCCATAACCAACTACGTAAACCCCACATAACCCATTTGTAAGTGAAAAAGACACAAAAGCTTAAGTTTCATTGACTTCTTATTGACTAGTTACTTCATCACTGTAGCTTTAGTTTAAAACACAGTACAAGTAAAGAAATCTTTTTCAGTCCTTTGTATTGCAAAGGAGTTAGGGTTTCATTACCATCTAGTTTAGCAATCCCATCACTAAGTGCTTAGTTAAGCTACTTTGGATGACCCATACTTCTGTATTTATATATTTCAGTTCATTCTCTCTCAAAACTGGAAATAGTTCCCTTAACACATCTGAGGAATTTAGGTATGGTAAAGTTGCATTCAGGAACATCAGAAACCACCAGTTCCAGCAGTGGATTTATAATAGTGCTTGCTGAAATCCTGCAGGTTCAGTATAGCTTAAGAGGCTTGAGAGCAGAGAGGAAGAGTTGCTCTATGATGAGTCCAGGTTTCTCACACTCTTGCTTTTGAAATCCCTGGATATATCCCAGAACTCTTTTTTCTTCATTATACAACTTCTGTAAAAGATTTGTATAAAGACAATATATCTTGCCTTAATTTATGTTATTGCTGTTATTAAAAAGAACTATGCTAACTCAATACAGATACATTAAAAAGCAAGAAAAAGAGCACCTGGAAAGTTACAATGAAACTCTTTTATCTTCTGTTTTATTTTGCAACTTAAGATCTGAAAGAGAAAATTCAATCCATCAATTATTGATTGATCCTTCCCAGCAGCAAGCACTTTAGCATGTCCAGGGCATGAGACAGTCAGTTACCACTTTGTTGGGGGGTAGCTGTGATAGAAAAAGGATTCACTTTAAGAAAATGCTATTTCTTGCCCAGACATCATATGGAGAACTAAAGGTCATGGTCAATTTTAATCTTACAGCTTTGACCTTTCGAATCGTGAATGCCTTTGTTAAGATCTTGTCATATGCCAAGCACTGTGTTAGGCACTGGAGGACCAAAAATAGATATAATCTACCATGCCCTGTAAGAAGTCAAGAATACAGTAGTGATAGTAGAATAAATAGTAAACTAACACTTACCTGTGAATTCTAAACAGTTTTTACAAGTGTTGCCTTTTAAACAATGATCATGACAGTCCCATTGAATACATCATATTTTCATTCCCTCTTTTCAAATAAAAAGATGAGAATGAGGATGTGAAATAACTTTCCCCCATCACATAGGAAGTACAGAGAATCACAGAGCTTAGTTTTCAGAATTATAAAGCCTGTGCCCTTAATAATTCATCCTTTTACCACCCTGAATCAAGGAGATTTGGTAAGAAGGACGTGGGTCATAATTTTGTGAATAAATTTTGAAAACAACAGTGTTCTATGCAAGAGTTAGTTATCTTTAAACCAAGGATAATAAATCATTCAAAAGTTGAATTAGAGTCAAAATTAAATGTCTTCCCAAACTGTAAAGATGTGAGTCGAGAATTGTTAGTAAGGACTAACTCGTGTTTACAAAATGAAAATAAATTGACCAAGTATTCTTGTGCCTTCATTTAAGTTCCTTTTGCATTCCATATTATTGGAGATGACAGGATTAACCAGGCTTTCCTAGGTTCAGACTAAGTGTATCTCAGTTTGATCAGCTAGCAAGAGAGTACAAGTATGTATGCGTGGGATTTTCTAGACATTGTGTTTATCTACCCCAATGAGGGGCTTGTGTTTGGTATCAGGAACCTTGAAGGATGAGCCCCTTTGGAGCTAGGTGTTGAAATTTTTAAGTGGTGAAAAATAACATTCAAATGACTTAACTTATAATCCAAAAATACACTGTGCCAGCAATGTCAAGATGTAATAGTAAGGAGAAACCCAGAGAGTCCAACTTTCCTTCCCTGCTTGAGGCTGGATTGCGTCCTGCAATTGTGTCCCAGCCCTATGCTGTTCAGAGCCCATTTGCAGAAACCACATTTGTAAATAAAAGCAGATTAGAGTAAAGTAAAGGTCGGTGGAAAACCTGAACTATAACCCGTGTTAGCACGGGATCCAGGGGAGAACATCCTCAATAATAAGGTGCCTACACACATTCTGAGGTTGGAAACTGCTTTCAGTTCCGGGAGTGAAATCTTGTCAGGATTTGTAATGTTGGTACAGCTCTGAGCTTCTTGAAAATGTGCCCTTTATTAAGAACATGAAAATAGACATTTCAGAAATTTATTATACAGTGTCACTCCTCAATTAACTTCTATTCATTCAGCCAGCAAGAACCAGTGTTCAGCCCATTAAAAATAAGAGGTTTCCTTTTCTATTCTGTTTGCTATTATTGATATTGTTAATCATTTTAATTAGTGGCTTCCCATGATTCCAATCAAACCCAATTAGGCTCAAACCTGATAAACAATGAAGAGGTGAAAACAGCAACTCCAAGCATGTATTACTCGCACTGGCACACAACAGAAGGGCTGCATTTTAAATTGCTTCTGTTTTCCTTTCAACAAAGGCCTTCACTAGTCCCAGAGACTGCAGTAGCATCTGGTTACTTACATGAGCTATGGTCTATGGTCGATCTTTGCAGTGACCGTCACCCTCCGTGTCAGCTCATAGTACACTCACTGACCCTCATGCCTTCAGCCTTCATTTCCTGGTTTCCTGTTTTCCACATAGCTACCAAAATGAAGTTGTTTTTTGTTTGTTTGTTTGTTTGTTTGTTTGTTTTTACACATTCCCTTCTCTTTGTTCTTTCCCTAAGCAAGCTTCTCTGACTATCTCTCCCCTTTCAAAGCTCTAGTCTCCTGTTCTCCCTGTGAGGCTATAGAAATTCAGTGTACTACAGTTTCTAACCTTCATATTGTGCTGTTATTTTACAAGACATTTTCTCATTTATTTTCCTCAGTAGCTGCATAGTTACTTTTATTATATCCATTTTACAGACAAAAAAATGACATGTCATTGTAAATGATTTTATGAAAAATCACTCAGCTAGAAACAAACATAGTTGAGGAGCTTTCCAGTATATAAAAAATGCCTTATCTTTCTTATTCATTCTGCAGTTGATGGACAACCTACCCGTACCTTTTTCTGGTTCCCTGTTGCATGGAGCATTGTTTTCTCTCCTTTGCCTTCCAGTCTATGAATTTCCTTTTGAGTTAATGGGTTTCTTGTTTACCGCATATTGAAGGATCTTGTTTCTTGGTCCACTCTGCCCGTGTCTCTTTTTATTGGTGAATTGAGGCCATCTACATTAATGGTTACAGCCAATGTGCACTGGCTCATCTCTACCTGGCTATTTTCCTGCCATTGGCTCCCTACTTCTCTCTTCTGTTCAATTGCCTGCCCCACTTGGCACTATCCTTCAACAACAGTCTTTGTAGGGTTGGTTTGGTGGTCATGAATTCCTTCAGTTGTTCTTTGTCATGGAAGTATCTTATTTCTCCATTAATTTTGAAAGATAATTTGCAGGGTATATCAATCTGAGTTGTAAATTGTTTTCTTTGAGGACTTGAAATACTTTACTCCTAGCTCTTCTTGAGTTGATGGTTTGTGTTGAGTAGTCTGTCATGATTCTGGTGGGTTTTCCTTTAAAAGTGATCTCTTTCTTTTCTCGAACAGCCTTTAATATTCTGTTTTGTGTTGAATTTCTGGGATCTTGATTATTATATGTTTGAGTACAGATTTATGTTGGTTCTGGTTAACTGGAATCCTATATGCCTCACTTATCTGTATGTTAGGTCCTTTTCCCATGCTTGGAAAATTCTCTGCTATTGTTTCTGTAAATAATATCATTATGTCATTTGTGTTTACTTATGGTTTTTTGCTGACACCTATCACTATTAAATTATTTTTCTTTGCATTGTCTTGAAGCTGTTGAATTGTTATTTCCTGGTTACTTGTTATTTTTAAAAGAGCTTTCCTTTTTTTATTTTTTTTGTACCAGGCATTGAACTGATAACCTTGTGCTTGCCTGGCAGGTATTTAGGTCACTGAGCTAAATCCCCAGACCTAAGAGATCTTTTCTTTTGCAATCACTAACTACTATCATGTCTTCAAGTTCTGAAAGTCTTATCTTCAGTTTCTTTCAAATTATTTTGCCAGCTTTCAATAGTTTTTAATTTCCTGGATATCTCTTTGAGTCTGTCACATGCATTCCACTTCTTCTTTATATTGTTCATTCAAGGTTTCCATCATTTTCCTATGTTCCTCTTTTTTTAATCTGTGTCTTTTTTAGATGTGCTTAGCAACTCTTTTATTATTATTTTTTCTTTTACCTGAGATATTAGTTCCAATCTGATTTCTTTTTTAGTCTCATGAAGTTGTTTCTTTACGTCAGTTGCCCTCGTCCCAGAGATTTCAAGTGTGTGACTTCCACTTTATTCCATGTCTATGTCTCCTGCGCTTAATCCATTTGGGCTGGAGAACAGATTGCCTTTTTCTCCTTCCTTTTGATGTTTTCCTGGGTTCCTACCAATGAACTGGTTGTGGGTCCCAGGAACTTCCTGTATGGCTACTTGACCATGGTATAGGGAGATGGGTCAGGCACCTGGATTTCTCCTACCCCAGGTTCCCCAAGAGGCAGTGGGGTATAGGACAGGCTTCTTCAGACAATTGTGGATTCTTCAAGGTGTGGCTGGCTGCTTCTTCGCACCCATGCTGGCTACCTGTAGGACAGTATGGGTAGCAGCTGGTGTGTGCATGGGGGCTGGGCTGGAGAAACTATCTTGGAAAGACGTCAACTAAGCTTAGAACTCAAAGTAACTGCTGTCTCCAGCTAGCTGCTGCCAGTGTCAGGTGGAAGCTACCAAGTTTGAGCTGGCAGGGATTCAAGCTCGAGAAACAGGACACAGAGTGTAGTGCAGCAGGAGACACAGGGAGTTTTACAAACTGAACAAATTGGTTCTACCTCATAGCTAGAAACCAACCTGAACATCAGTGGAACTAAATGTACAGGCTGGCTGGGCTTATCTACTACCCCACCACAAAGCTATGACTGGCTTGCTGGGACAAATCAAAGTGGATCTGGACTCTGACTGCCCACTTTATCTCTCAGTGGCAGCAAAAACATGCCTTGAAGTGGACTTATGTTTTTCTTCATTTGTGCTTCAGCCTTACTTGTAGCCTCTTTCTCTTCTTGTAGTGCTCTATTATTCCCCAATCCTAGAATTATACTACCATTGAACTGAATAAAAACTGTTTGTCAAAAAACAAGTTGTGACATGCATGACCATAAGGAACTGCAATTGGGTTGAAATTGAGGCTCTAGTTCAGACAATGTATCTGTGGTTACCTGAGCAGGTAATACTCCTTTCCTGAAATGAAAGGCTAGAATTTTGACAATAATGAAGAATAACTGAACTTTACTGAGAAAACAGCAATTTAAAAATCTGTGTTGCAGTATTATTGTGAATGTTAATTTAAACAGTTATAAATATTCTTGACCTATAATTATATCCTAATAAATAGTAGTATTGATTATTGTTACTTAGTTATTACACATACATAAGTCAGTTGTCACTGCCATTTATTGAAGCAGGTAGACAGTAGGTTTCTTTTTTTTTTTTCCTTCTGCTTTTTTCTTTAATACTAGTAAGTTTCAATTAGGAAGAATATTAGGAGAATGTGACACTGGAGAACAAATTTGCATCAGAGGGACTCAGATTAGGAAGGAAATTGTATGGAGTAGAGCCTTGACTTGGTTAATAGAAATAGAACACGAGGCTTAATCATGACTAAAAGGAGCATGGTAAGGAAGCGAGCAATCACTAACCTTCAGAAGCATGTGTATCAGTCAAGTGCAGCCATAATAATGCTGACAAGCAACACTGAGATGCAGTGCTTTCGGGAGCTTTTGTTTCCACACTCATTTTGTCTGGTAGCTCAGCTACCTCTCTGCTTCATGTTGTGGGTCAGCTAGGGTTGGTTAAAGGCTGAAGGTACAGTTTAGTTCAATAGCTTTGTTCTTAGGCTTGGACTGAGCTTTCTTAGACATAGTGATCTGCCATGAAATTTCAGGCTTCTGTTTGGATTATGTCTCTGAATACACTGTTAGCCAAAACAAATCACATGGCGTCGTAGAGGGAATTATGGTCTTCTCAATTCTAGACAATACAATGGATTTATGATTTTCACAGTGGGAAGAATAGTTTTAGTCTATTACATAAGTTTAACATTGGGGTAGTAGGAATGCTCTAGGCAGCCCTTTCTAGAATTTAGACCTGAAATCTCCAATGTAGTTGATAAACACTAATTGTTGGAAGAGCATGATGATCACACTAGTTAAAAAATCAGTAGATCAGATGTGTGGTTCAATTGGCTGACCCGATTATTACCTCTTTCCATTTGTAATGAGCAGTATTCAAATGCTATGCTTTTGGTTTAAGGTTTTTATTTGTTTATTGTTAACCAAAGATGTGGATGCAAATGACAGAAATTATTGATTTTCCTTCCTAGACTTTTCCTCCAAAACCTTGACATCCAACTCTTTACTTTGCATTTACTGGGCACCACTTATAAGCACAAAAATCATTTGCTTTACCTTTGGTACTCGTCTTTTTATCTGCTAATTTGAAGAGTGACAATGAAGTTTGTATAAGACTACATCTCTGCTTTGTTTTCTTCAAGGAATAGATGCACTAACTAGGACAATTGAACATCATAGTTTCTCTTACACATTTGAGGCACCTGTCATTCCCCAAATCATTATAAACCAACAAAATTCTGATTTTTAAGTGCTTTGTAAGTACTATTGTGCTTTGCTAAATTGGAGTACTTTCTTATGGTCAAAGAATGAGGAGCACCTTGAACTATGTTTTATAGGTAACTTGTTGGCTCTTGGGAAAAATGAGTGTGATTATTCATTGATCATAATCAATACCTGTCTGACTTTGGTTAGTTACAATACTCTCTCATTTGGTATAATGGCTTCTTATTATAATATTTTTCCAATAAGGATTTAGGGCACTCTTCCTATCTCCAGATGTCTGAGCTCCAGTAAGACTGTATGTAAGATGTCTAGTGTAACACATTAGTTGTATAATGAGCATGGTTGCTAGTGATAATATAAGAACAGTATGATAGACAGAGGGCATTTGTCCATTTGTGTACCTTGTACCTAACATATTGCTTACTAATAACATTTTAATGACTAATTAGTGCAACCAAAACTACAAATTTTTCATTGTTTAAAAAATGACTATATTCATAGTTTTGTCTTATCTTCAAATTTGATACCTATCTGAGATATATCCTTATATTTTCTTAAATATTTCTACTCTGCATTATTTTAATGTTAATGTATTGGTATGCACCTTTTTTGGTAATAGCACACTCTTAAGTGAATACTTTCTGAGCTACCTACAGTCCATAATGCTCCCCATATTTGGTTTAGGGGACCAGCTCTGAGATTATACAGGTCTGAACATCACTTGCTGTACATTACATGATACAGTGTGTGCCATTTACTTCTATAACAGGCACTTTCAGAAAGCTCAGAATGAAAATAAGTCAAAGAACTGTGGTTGGTCTATGGAGGTTATAAATGTAGTTATTTTATTCCATCATTCCTGTGCTTATATTGGTGGCTTCACTTTTTAGTGATTGGAACATTCTGAACAAGAACGCTCTTCCATTTACTTAGAATCTCCTTTGGTTCTTCAGAGACTTAAATTTGTCCTCAATTTTTCATGGTGTCCTTTGATATTCTCTGCATCTTCTTACACATAGTTCTGTATTCCTTACCCTTCCTTTCTTTGAATTTATTTGTTACCCTGGTGCTTCTGCTCCATTCCTCTTTAACTCAATATATTTTATTGAAGAAATGCTTGTGGCGAGTTGATAACAATCTTCCTCATACACCGTATTTTCTAATTATCTGAGGTGGATCTTGTAAGAAACGAACACTAAACGCACATTCCATTTCATTTTTTAAATTGCTTGGATGCTTTATTTGAATTTCTTCTGTAATATCTTATATTTATGACTTTCTTTTGAAGGTCTTTGAATTTATTTGGAACATTGTGACTGTTTTTATCTTCACCACAACACTAGCATTTCATGTTATGATTCAGAAGAAGTATAGCAGTGTAGAAAGCTCAATTTACTCAGACTGATGTTTAAATCGCAGGTCATCCACTTAATTACCATTACGACCTCAAGTAAGTTACTAAACCTCTCTGAGCCTTAGAATTTTCACATATCAATATTCTGTTTGTATCACTAGCTCATTTGGTCTTTATAGCTATTGAAAGGATTAAAGACAGAAAGAAGAATACCTCACATGTAGAATGCATTTCATAATTGATGTCTAAGAAGTGCTGACATCGATTTGGGGGCTATTACCAAAACTACTTTGGAACATTGCTCAAAGAATTAATCAGCAGTATGTAGATTTGAGGGAAACTTCTTTCCTCTCTTCAGCATCACTATCCTTTGTTGATAATCAGTATGTGTCATACCTCCTTGGAGATAATTGCATAATATTCCTCACATTTAGAGGCTCTTTTTCACTTAGCTGATAAAATATTGCTGATAACCTCTCCCTTTACCAAGGTCTTTTGTTTACTGTCCTTTGTAAGAAAAAAGTTTTTCTTAACAGCCTTTATCTACTGTTTTGAAATTTTTGAGCAATCATTAAAATATACACTAGTAAGTATTAAACAATGTGCACAAATAGACTATTATATTAAATCATTCCTACATTTTAGTTTGCTAGGAAGAACTATGTCAATAGGGCAAAAATTGTACTAATACAGACTCATCCAGAGTGCAGAGGACAGGGAAGTATATTAATTCTGCTAGTGCTTATTAAGAACATGTAATGTATGAATTACTCTCTTAGGTTTGTAGTGATTTTAAGATGTCAAGAATCATGATGCCTGTCCATATAATTTGTTGAAAAGTGAATTTTTCCCTTAATTTTCACAGTGACTGATAAAATGTAAGTACTTAGTGCATACCAAGTTGATTAATAAGGAAGATCAGGATTGAAAAGCTTATTTGAATTACTTTGGGAGTAGTCAGCTTAGAAAAGAAGCTTGGAATATTCTTTTGGTAAGAAATGACTAAATGGAGATACAGGTTTTCAACACAGTAATTTCATTTACAGTTTGAGGGCTAAGCCAATAAGCTTCCAGAATTATAAACTATCACAATAAAGGAGCCATTACAGAATTGCATATTAAGACAAGAATGAGAGTCTACTAAAAGTCGTATTAGCATGGCTAAATCCACAACAACAGCACTAAATGCTCTTGAGGATGTGAAGCAAAATGAGACCTCATTCTTTGCTGGTGAAGATGTGAAATGTTACAGCCTATTTAAATGACACTTTAGCAGCTACTTAGAAAACGAATCTGTTCATACAATGCAACACTCACGCCCTCTCCTCCCGCTTGGTATTGATTCAAACAGGATGCACACTGAGGGCCACGTGAAAATCTATGGGTGGACATTTACAGCTGTTTATTCTTAATTGTCAAAATATGGAAGCGATTGCCATACCCATCAGTGTAGAATGGTTAAACTTTGGTAAGTCCAGATAATGGAATATTATTCAGCATTAAGGAATAAATGAGCTATCAAGCCCTGAAAGTAAGTGGAGGAACTGTAGATGCATCTTTCTAACTAAATAAGCAAATCTAAAAAGGCTGTACAGTATGTGATACCAACTATGTGAGCTTCTGGGGGAAAAAAAGGAATAATGAAGGCAGTAAAAACCATCAGTGATTGCCAGGAGGGAATGGACCTGGAGGAATGAAAGATGGAAACCGAAGGACTTGTGAGGCAGGGAAATTATTCTGTATGATACTTCAATAGTAGCTATTGTCATTACATATTTGTCAAAAGCTACAGAATGTGCAGCACCAAGACGGAGCTGTAGTGTAAGCTTCAGAGTGTGGGTGATAAAGTTTTTAGGGTAAGTTTATGGATCATAACAAGTTTTCGGCTCTGGTATAGGATGTTTATTGGGGGTTTGTTGTGCATGTGTAACGGTGGAAGTACGTGGAAACTGTGTTTTCTATTCCACTTCACTTTGTAATTCAAGCCACTCTAAAACTAATCTATCTTTTTAAAAGGAGTAAAACGGTAATTTAGAAGTGATTCTGTTCTACTTTATTTTAGAAGTTTAGGTGAATTTATAATTATACTAGAAAATATGTATCTTAATTTCTTTCATAAAATATCATCTTTCCTGTTGATCAGTTAGTCAGAAAGTGTGTTACATAAATAATAGCTAGATGTTACCAGTTGTTCCAAGAGAATTCTGAAATAATGTGTCTAAAACACAGTGTATTCCATTATAGCTTCCTCCAACTACAAAGTTGGAGGCTGATTTTAAAGCTGGCCGAAGTAAAGAATAAATCATATAAGTGCTTTTAATGGAAAAGTATCAATTAGGCAAAAGTTTATTTGGTTGACTTCTATGCCCCTGTCTGTTCCTTTACAAGTGCTTCCCTTCAACCACATTGATTATCAATTTCTTCTCTTTCTTCAAGAAAGCTGTATACTTAAATACTCCTAGATACAAAAAGGCAAAAGGCTCTAGTCTAACAGAGTAATTCCATAAAAATGGATTCTTTCAGAATTGCAAAATCCTATTATAACATTTCCTCCATTCTATGTAGCCTAATATTTGACTTCTTTACCCAATCTTAAATGCATAGACTTTTTAAAAAAGCTTTATTAAGGTGAAATGTACATGTAGTATTTTCATGTATTTTCTTAAAGATGAAATCCAGTGATTTTTATTAAATTTATAGAGTGGTCCAAACATTATAAATATCAAATATTTTTAATTTCCATCATACTTAAAGGACCCGTGGGGCCCATTTACTTTCACTGTTCTTTTTGTCTGCCTTAGCCAACTTCGAAGCTGCTTCCTAGGACTTCACTTTTCTGAGGTCATCATATAAATCGAATTAAGCAATATAATCTTTAGTGCCTGCTTATTTCACTTTGAATTATGTTTTTGGGGTTAGTCCACATTGTGTTATTTTTTGGTAGTGTTACTTTTTACTTTGAATGATAATCCCACATACTGATTTTTTAAATTTCATATAATCATTATGTACTGCAGACATGTACTCAGATAGGGAAAGAACCACCCCTTTAAAGGTGTCAGGCATTGCTTTTAATGAGGGGATTCTTTATCTATCTCAGTACATGCTTGCTGTACATAGTCATTAGATGAAATGTGCAGAATTGAAACATTTTGGTTTTCGTTATTTTCCAAACCAATGTGTGAAGCCAATTCTAGTGACTCATGCCTGCAGTCCCAGCTCCTCATGCGGAAGCATGAAGATCCCTTGAATCTGGAAGTTTGAAATCATCTTGGTTGCCCCTGATAAGTCAAACTATTTAATGTAAAGTATTTAATTGAGATGTGATTACTTAAGAAGAAGTAGCTATTGGCTTAACCAACGAAATACTGAGTTTACATTCATGTTAGAGAGAGTAGCATTTTCAACTATTCATTTTATTTAATTAATTTTTAAAAGGGCAAGATAGAGGGATGATTAAATATTACCAGAGTCCTTCAAAGGTCAAGCAAAAAATAGATTTCTGTAGATCATTCCATTTCTTTCCTCTCTCTAGAGACTTCATGCCTTCTCTTCTCAAATATCTCTTCTCCTTCTTTTTATTTTACATCTGTCTCATTTCAGTACTGAACAAATTTCATGTCCTTGGCATCTTACAAAAAGACTGCTGTCGTGAAAGGCAGGGAAGACTGAATGGAACATAAGAATAAAATAGCCTGTTCATATTTGGGGGTAGGATTTATTTCCTCAGCTTTGATACCTTCCAACACATGCACCATGTTTGTCTTATTTGGAAGACAGTGGACTGAGGTTTGATACTGAAAAAGTATACAATAATGGAGAAAAATAATCTTTTAAAAGTTCCCTTTTTAAATGCTTGAGTGTTCAGATCTCTTAGTTTTCAGCAACCTCAGGTAAATATTTAGTAGAAATATTTAGTAGAAATGTGATGATATAAGACTAGAAATGTAGTTTCTTTCATTGTTTTTAATAAATATATATTAGAATAAAGAATCCATTGATAGAGACCTGTACCCACACTTGTACAAAACATAAGTGTACCTGTGTCCATCTTTTTATCTTTCCTTCATCTTGGCAAAGCAAGGAACCATTATTTTAAAAAACACATGATAAATCATATAACTCAAACAAAGATGCTGTGTATTCAAAGAGGTAATGCTACTGGCATGATTTCCACTCATGCATTTTAGGAAAGATATTTCATCTCTGATACAAAATATGTATCATTTCAGATATTTCATCTCTGATACAAAATAAAGTATCAGTTCAGTTGAAATATCCAACATGTACATGAAGCGCAAAGATGGGCATGCAGAGTAATTCTGTGGGTAGCAATTAAACAAGTGTGTCACAAGTAATCACTAAATTGTTTTCCTGTCTAAATCAGCATTTTACTCATTTACTTTGTATATTTACAAGACAGTTTCTTTGTGCTTGGCCTAGGGTTACATGAACAGAAAATGAGTCATGGGAATGTGAATTCTGTAAGTATAGAACGATGAAAATTTAAACTTTACTTCTCAGGTAAGTGAACACACAGTGCTCTTGCTTGGAATAAATGTAGAATAAAACATAAACATTTTCTATTTTGAAGTCTCTTTTGCTCTAATTTTGCAATGAACTGGGAAAAGAACTGAATCTCTGGATACGGAGTGCAATGTGTTCCTTAATTATGTCAATATTTATTTTTAATATTTATTTAAGAGGAATTTTAAGCACTTCACCAACCTGAGCAGGTAAGTACACAATGCCTGTCAGTTTCATGAGGACACAGAGGACAGCTTTGACAAATAGGAAAGAGTCAGGCTGAGTTTTATCACAAGTCTAACTTAGCTCTTTCCGTGTGTCAAAGACACAACTAACATTTCATTCCTTACTGTTTTTGATTCTGGAATAACCCCTGTGCAAATTTAGAAGGAAAAATAAAGTTCTAGCTCCTTTATAATCACCCATCCATGTCTGCTCAAATTTAACAACTGTAGCTCATTTAATTCCTGTGTGTACTGATTCATTTGGAGGGTTTAGTATCAATTTTTCTCCTAAATCTCGTCTGTACATCACTTCTCTCCTGAAATTGGTTACAACAGTGACTTTTCAGGGAGCAAAGCAAAATAGAATCAAACCAAAAAACTCAATGTTTTCCTTCCTTTCCTTACTTCTTCTTCTATGCTATATGGCTTTTTAAAAAACCAATAATTGTAATAATAGCTAATACATTTCCATTGTAGTCCCAAATATAGTGTTCAGTCACCCTCTCTCTAGTTTTCCTCACAATCCAAAAAGTTACATTTGCAATCCCATTGAGTTATTGGAATCCTAGCAAGTTAATTACAGTCTACCACCTGCAATGCAATCCACCAAGACACATTCCAAGTTAAGGGCAGCCAAGGGGTCCTAAATCCAATCCTCATGAGGACATGTGGACAAAGGCCTTGATCCTAGGCCTCTCCCAGCATTTATTATCTTGTGAAGAAGCGGGGTGGATCAGGGATGGGTGATAATGAAGATGGCAGGAATTATGTGAATAATTTGAGCTGGCTGGCCAGGTGAGACAAAGAGATATGCAGAAAGATCAATCCACATTATCTAATTAGAGTAGCAACAGAATTGTTTGGGGGAGGTTGTCCTTTAGGTTTCCGATATGTAAGCTCTTGTGGTCTGGGGAGTCATACCCTCTTTATCTGCTCTGGCAGTTGACATTGCCAGAGCTATTGGCTCTAACGTCTCACTGTGCTCATATTCTGTGCATATCCTGTACAGAGAACAGGAACATATCCTGTATGAGGAAGCAGGACTGTCTGTTGGCTATAGAAATTACATACCAGCACCTCGGCTAGCCTTATTTACAATGCTTAGAGCCAACTGAAGAGAGAAGGAAATACCATACCCAACTTTTTGCATATCAGTATAAGGAAATACGTCTCCAAATAATCAAAGTCACAGTAATTGTTTTGCATTCAAGGGGAGTCACTGGAGTTGTCTCCCACAGTTTCATTCTGGTATGTGGTAGGTACCAAACTAAGTACTGTTCCTATATTATTTTACTTAGTTATTTCAAGATAGCTGTCATTTCTTTTTTCTTTTCTTTTCTTTTTTTTTTTTTCTTTTGTACCGGGGATCGAACTCACGACCTCGCCACTGAGCTAAATCCCCGGCCCCATTTCTTTAGATATAATAGATATGTCTAATATTTCCATTAAATACATTAGGAAACAAAGACTTTGAAAATGAAGTAATTTAATGATATAGGTGACATAAAGCTCAGCCTCTCCTGACTAAATACACTCACCTCAAATAAAATCATCCATGTCCTCCTTACCATCATTGTTGTAATCTTCATTACTGCATCAGGAATGTGCTCTGGGCAACTTCCCAGCAAGCTATTCTCAAGACGAAAGGGAACAATATCTTGGTTCTTGGTTCTAGAGTTAGGAATGTGGTCATGAATCAGACAGTTGGTGTCTCATGATAGCGGATACTGGAAAATGTCATATGGCCAAATGACCATGCAATGGAAGCCTACATGAGCTGCATTGTACCTTCCAAGGGCAGCACACTGTGGCGTGCGAGTGAGAGCCCCTACGTGGAGGGCTGCCTGGTTAGGCTTACTACGCTGTGGGGCTAGAGGAAGGGCACATTGATCTGTTGGTTTTCAAAAGACACCCTTGTTTTCCTTTACTTCTTATCTCCACTTCTGAATAATTTTGTTATAGCCTCACAGCCATACTCGAAAGAAAATGGTTCTTATTACTTACACTGTTGTGCAAAAATAACACTCTGTGAATATTTGCATGTTTCTGCATGATGGAGGCCTCCTAAGTGAAGAAAAATGGAACTGGGGTTAAAGGATGATATTGTTTAACTTTATAGTTAAACAGATACACTCTCTTTTCTCTCTCCCAGAGATACTTGCTTATATCTCAGGATGTTGAACCAGATACCCTCCGTGTCCCCCTCTGAAAAGTGATTGTTTTACATTGCAGAACACAAATCTCTTTTGTTTTCTTGAAAGACAAAGACCAATTGGTATAAGTTTCAACTTTCCTAAGTCTGTGCTTCTTTTCTTTTGATACAAAACCTTACTGTACTCACAGAATGTGTCTGTCATCCACAGTGTCACCCCACAGAATGTTTGTACATGAGAACTTGAATCAGTAGCTAAGCAGTCCACTGCATAATCCAGACGTCTTGTGTTTCTGCTACTCCACGTGTGTGTGTATATCTGTGTGTGTGTGTGTGTGTACATAAATTGACAGATATATAGACAGGCAGGTAGAGTGACAGACAGCCAAACAAATTGGTAGAGAGATTGTCAGTTTTTTATTTGTTTGTTTCTTTGTTTTTTGATACTGGCGATTGAACTCATGACCTTGCACTTTCCAGGCAAGTGCTAGTGTTGCTGAGCTATATCTCCAACCTGGAGAAAAAATAAAGACAGGTAATTAACAGTTCCACAGTTTCAGATGCCACAGTTATCCAAATAAAGAAATTCAGGCTAAAAATATGGATTTATTATCCTTTTCTCAAGTAATTCTTTTGTTCTGTTGCTCATTGAGTTTCTGAACAGAGTTCCAAAATGATCTGAATTGTTTCCACAAGAATAGTGGTTCTTACCTCCCTTTAAATTCCCACCTCCACTGAGCAGATGCAATGTGTCACTTAGAACACTCTGAGAAAGATTTCAGGGAGAATGAGGCAATTCTGGAAGTGAAGGCTTTGGCCAGTTGGCGGCTCTAGCTCTTGGACCACATCTCATGTAAATGTGGCCTTTGTGGTGTATGTGGCCCAGCCATTACAGTGAACACCTGTGGTGATGCCCCTTCCCCCAAGAGGATGAAATCAGGACGGTCCTTCATGACTACACCGACGAGGGAAGGATCTGCTCTGAAGCATGTGTCCCACCAGTCCATAGCATGGGGTGGGCAGTGTTGGTCCCCACAGAGTCAGCTTTCGCTGAGTCTCTAGGAGATCAGGAATTCTCCTTTCCTTCTTCAAACCACCACTGACAAGAACTGTGACGTGTTACCATTTCTCATTAAGTGATTCCTCAGTTCTCCCAAACAGGAGTCTAACATATTTGAGATTCTCAAAGATAAACCTGTATGTAATTTCTCTTTTGCCTGCTTACCTTTTATCATTCCATGATCTCTTTTCAAAGTCCCTTGTGTTTTGTATCCTGCTTTCCCTATCAGACAGACAGACAGACAGACAGATAGACACACACACGTATGTGTAGGCACAACTCTAAACTTTACTACATGTGATGGAAATGCAGGATTTCATTCTTTCTCAGGTGCTCTCCAAGTTCTTCCCTTGTGCTTAGACGGGATTTTAAGGCAGGTTTTCCTGTATCAAGACTTTACTGGCTCCATAGAGTGAGAGGGAAGACACCTGAACTTGTGAGGGGAAATATTAGACTTTCATTTCAGACCTTTCAGGTGTAGAAGATGCCCTTAGCTCCTTAACAAATCCCTGAAGGAAAACATACTTTTTTTTTTTAATGGGTACCAGGGATCGAACTCAGGACTGCTTGCTTGCAAGGCAGGCGCTTATGCCGCTGAACTAAATCCCCAGCCCCAGGAAAACACATTTTGCTTCAGAAAATAAAGTTTCTATTTTGTTTTTCTGAAAGCAGCACAATTTCACATGAGGAAAGCATCTTATTCAGAGTGTGGCTTTGACCCTACTCATTTTAATAACCTAAGCATCTTATTTAGGGAGCAGGTACCTCTGACTTCTGTGTTATTCTCCCCATATAAATTCTTTCTAAATACAATTGACTTATAGTCCCTTAACAGTGTAGGAAATAAGACTATACTACAAATCACTCTTGATAAACACACATATTGTGTAGAATTCTCCCTTTGCTTCTGCATTTGAAGTCAGTTCACTTAGAAGTTTGCTTGTGCACAGGTTTATAATTGTAAACTTGGGGAGATTTAAATGTGTTTAATTCTCTATACACTTCATTCATTTTCCTTTTGTTCCTGTCTTCAAACTATTTTCTTTTGAATATTAAATGATGGTTAACTATGAAAAGGACTAAAATAGAGAAAGTAACTGTCACATGTACCTTTGTTTCTCAATAGCTTGCTCTGTGTGCTATAAATGTATTTAATCTGGACCAAACTGGGGAGGTAAAACCTAATTTAAGAGCTATCAATCACGCTCAGCGGTCCTGCAGGAGGAGAAAATAAAAAGGTGGCTGTATTACTCAGTCTTCTCTTAGGAAAAACAAAGTGAAACATTAGACACTCCACATCTCTACAAGATGCCTCCTAATCCCTCAAGCAGGTTACACTTAATTTGAAACGCTTTGTGTATTCCATTTCCACTTATATGTCACCACCCTTATATTAAAAAGTGTGGGACTGACAAGTTAGCTAAAATATTTAATAAGAATTAAACACATTGTGCTTCATTAGAAGGAAACAGAGCCACTTGATATGAAATTCCAACACTAATTAAATAAAGCCTCCCCATGCGAAGCTAAGCAGCTGCCATTTGAGCCCCAGAATAATACACAGGGCTGTGCCACTCAGTCGTGTCATGGTGACTGACTTGTGTGTTAAATCCTTCCAGAAGCTTCTCATTTTACTGTGATTAAAATGCCTAAGGCAAAAGAGTGCTGGTTTTCCAACCTGCATTGTTTCTGTGAAGTTTTCCTTCCTTCCTTTTGCTCAGTATCCACCTCACTCATTCTACCGCAGCCTCCCTGGCCTCCTGGTTTTCCCTGTCCAACCTCAGGTGCTCCCATCCAGCATCTGTGGTGTGTGTGTGTGTGTGTGTGTGTGTGTGTGTGTGTGTGTGAACAATTAAGATACAGCCACCTTTAACTGTTTATGTGTGCATTATTTAAGTGTGTGGTGTTGCTGACTATAACATGGTAGATCAGATCTCTAGAACTTCATTTTATTTCACTGAGATTTATTGCCTGTTGTTAATTCCCCGTTCCCCTTCCGTTATCCCCTAGCAGCTACCACTCCCTTTTTTGAAACTATGAACATGACAATTTATATCCATATAAATGGAGTCATGCAGAATTTTGTGACTGATTTATTTTATTTGGTATAATCCATGTCGTCACGAATTGTGCATTTCTCTCTCCCTAAAGACTGAATACTATTCTATTAGTGTATATCATAGTTTCTTTAGTCATTCACTGACGGACACTTAACATTGTTTCTATTTCTTGATGTGATCATTAGTCCTGGTGTGTCAACTTCACTGGACTAAGAAATGCCTCGCATATTGCTGGAGCTCATACCTGGGTGTGTCTGGGTAGCTGGTGGAGGCGTGACCTTGAGAGCTGTATTTGGGCCTTCACCTGTTTCTTCCTGGCGCTGCTCCCCTGCTCTGCTGGCTTCTCACTATGAGCTCAGTAGCTGTACCTCACCGTGCCCTTCTCCTGTGAGGCTTCCAACTTGGATCCTGCTGACCATGCACTGAATCTCCTGAAACCATGAGCTAATTTGAAGCTGTCCTTCTTTAAGTTATGCATGTCAAGGGTTAGGTCTCATCAATAAAGTGGCGGGAAAGCTAACACACTTTACTCTTGTAAATCACGTTACAATAAACATCTGAGTGCTAATATGTCTTCAAGATGCACATTTCAGTTATTTTGAATAAATATCTAGAAGTGAAATTGTTGAAGTATTGAACTATATGGTGATATAGTTTTAATTTTTCAGGCATCTAATATCTTTTCCATAACACCTATTTTACTTTGCATTCTTACTTTAGAGGAATACTGTACAAAGTTTCCAGGGTCTTCACATCCTCACCATGACTTGCTGTGTTTCCCTTGTAACTCATCATCCTGATAGTGTAAAGCAAGATGGAATTACAGTTTTGATTATGTTTGTTGGATATTTTCTGCACACTCCTGTTGGTGATTATATTTGACATTTCCTCTCCTTGAATAGTTTCCCGAAGATGTAAGTGTACGTCCCTTACCTCCTACACTTGTCAGTGCTTTCAGTGAGACTGTCCTGGCCACTCTATTTAAACCTGCAATCAAATCACCTCCAATGCCTCCTGTCCCATTTCTCTGCTTTACAATACAGAGTTGATCAGCTAGTGCACACTGTATTTTATTTGTGAATTTTTTTTGTACTTTGATTTGCCTTACTAGAATTCATGGTCAAGGAGACTTTTTTGTTTTGTTTTGTTTTCTCTTTTTAACTATTGTGCTGTCATCTTGGTGATCACATGAGGCAGGCCTAGGATGAATATTTGCTAAATGGATGAATGCACATCAAAGTAGTCTGTTCTGCAGAAACTGTAAGAAATTTCAAAAGGAAATTGAGCACAATGGAATTGAGGTTTGAGCAGAGACTAATAATTCTGTGATAAAAAGACTGAACCACTGCAAACTGTATTACACCAATGCAGACATTGTGCTTCAACTGTAATATTTTCTAGCTATTGCTAAGTTGGTTCTTATCGAGATTAAAACGCAGAACAAAGTGAAGAAGCTTAAAATTCACTCATTCATTTATTCATGACTCCTCAGAGGAGTAGGTAGTGTGCATGGCTCTAGGTGTAGACTGCTGAATGGATCTAGTCTCTGCCCTTACTGACTCTTAGTGCAGTAGAGAACAAATGATAAAAAAGTCCACTACAATCCAGTCCTTTCACAGTGGGAGTGAGCAAAGCTCTGGGCAAGAAAAGAAGGCTCAGTAAGGTGACCCGCCTGTAAGGATTCTAGTAGGCTTTACAAGGGAAGGGAACAAAAATTGAATTTTTGTTCGGGGAACTTTCAATTACAAGTAATAGCAAACTCAGCTCAATTAGGCTGAAGCAAGTAAAGGGATTTATAGGCTTACATACCTAAAATCACCAAAAGGTAGAATGGACATCACAGTTAGGTAAAGAAGCTCCATCGTTACTCCCAAACAATCTACCTCAACAGATCTTTTCTTTTCTTTTCTTTTCTTTTCTTTTCTTTTCTTTTTTCTTTTCTTTCCTTAACTACAGAATAAAAGTATGTTATAGTCAATCTAATGGATCACATAAATCCACAGCTTGCTCTGGTAATAGTTATTACAGCAGGGTAATGTCATGGGCTAATTGGCACGTGTCTGAGTTTCTCACTCCACCCTGAACACACCTCTGAAGCAAACGATACAGAACTGCATTCTCCACTGCATAGCAGTGAAGTCCCATCTCTGAAGTAGAGCAGTGTGGCCATTTCTAGTCAACCCTGGAGCAACTGCACAAAAGGGAGCTGAGCAGAAGAATGCTGGCCTTAGTGGCAAATTCAGCGCATTCTTCTGTCCAAGAGGTTGGATTAGAACTTTCCATGGAAATGATAAATAGGGTTAAATATAGTAGGAGATTATACGAAGAAAACATGGAAATGTAAAGTGGTTTGTGCTACTGTAGGCAAACTGTGTTGGGCAGGAGGGTCGAGGGAATGTTGGAGGGTGAGGAGATGAGGAAGGGAGGGTGTGTAAAAAAATAAGACGTGTTGTGTACATGTACCTACTCCTCTCAATGAATCGTTATTAACTGCAAGCCTCTACTAAGAAAAGTAAAAGTTTTAAAAAAGGATTCTGAATTCACTAAATAAAAACAGCCCAATTGGACAATAAATAGAAAGACACAAAGTAAGGCTGTAGCACACTGAAGTGATTTAAGGAAGTGGGATGCTTCTGAAAATCACGTATGAATAAGGCTAATGTCTCATTCAATCACATAAACATATGAAAACAATTGATTGCCTGTAATCGTTAAAGTATGGGAAATAAATCATATAAACTAAATTACTGTCCATGGCCTACAAAAGGTGTGAAAATGATTGAGTCAGTTAATCTAATTAGCAATGACCAGCCAGTCCACAATTTTTCACTGTCAAGCTATGGTCATAAATTCTTAATTCAAAGGTCAGAGAAAATACTGTGAAAACTCGTTGACAGAGGAAGGCTTTAAGGTAGGGAAAGAACCTGGAGAAATTTTGGAAGGTAAAGCTTTGTGGAATACATGGAAAAGAGCACTGACCTTTCTCATGCCTCTAGGCAGAAAGTTAGGTAAGATGATAGTGTGAGAAGAGATCAAAAGGAAGGGGGCTGGTAACTGTGTATATAACGTGCAGCAGTTCAAAAGCTGCAAGATACAAGAAAAGGAAGTGATCACCAGAGTTAAGAGTCAACCTCCAGAATGGGTGAAACTATTTGCAAACTTTTTATCTGATAAAAGATTAATATTCAGAATACATAGGCGCTCCAACAACTTAACAGTAAAAAATTAAAAATACTATTAACAATGGACAAATGACCTGAATAGACATTTTTCAAAAGGAGGCATAGAGTTGATCAACAAGGTTTTGCTCTTGTAACACTCAGTAATCATTAGAAAAATACAAATCAGTACCACACAGAGGTATTTTCAGCCTAGGCAAAACAGCTATGGTAAAAATTAAAACAAAAAACTCCACAAAACATGATGCGGATGTGGCAAAAGAGGAACTTTCTTACACCAATAATTTTCTCATTATGCAAAACAATGGAGGTTCTTCAAACAAACTATAAATAGAACTGCCATGTGACCCAGCGATTCTACTATTGAATATATTTTTAAAACAAGGGAGTTAGTACATTGAAGGGAAATTTTATTTATTGTGCAGTTATTCACAATAGCTCAGATATAGAATCAACCTAGATATTTATCAGTGGATGAATAAAACTTATTAATGGATGAATACAAAATTTTAAAAAGGATTCTGAAATAACTCAATAAAAATAACCCAATTGGACCATAGATAATATAATGGTAATCAAGCCAAATACCATCATTACACATTGTGAATGTAGAAATACCATACTGTATCACCAAAATATGTAGTTATGTATGCCAAATAAAAAACCAAAATATATTTTTAGAAAGAGCTGCTAAATGGTTATATCAAAGGCTTCAGTTTTATCAATTCAGGTGATAGACATTTCACAGATTCCTGGTACAGTCAGGTCTGTCATTGTGAAAGATTTTAAGTATCTGTTACTAACATGGCAGTACAACGAAGACCCATGAGAAAATGAGAATGTTATGTTCTTTACCTGGAGAGGTTTATTTTCAATATATTATGGTTCCTCCAGAATGGATAGAATGCAAACAGAAGGAGGCTTCTGATGAGAGTAAATGAAGAGAAAGCTACATTTTAACTGCTCAGTAAAAACAAAACAGAGAAAGCAAAACCTGTCAAGATAATCCTGTCTTCTTAATGACATGAGCTGAGGAAAGGTATTTTCTTTGGTCTGAGCTGTGATACCAGTAAGAGTTTATCTTCATTTATTTTTTGTAGTAAAATTAAGAATAATCAGACAAAGATTCAGTGATTGAGTCCCATCATAATAGATCTTAAGAGACTGTCATACTTTAAAATCATTGGCTAACTACTTATAAATTCCCATAACTATACAAAATTTGTTTTCCTGCTACTTTTAGTAAAACATAAAAACAAAGCGTAACTGTTCTGTCACACGTCTCTTCTCACTAGCACAGACTCTACCCTTTTTTCAGCCTCCAGTTATCTGTATTGACATCTAAAGCTGTTTCCTTAAGCTCTACTGTCTAAAACCAAATCCCTCTTTTTAAGCACATAAAAATCATGGCAGCACCAACCCCTCAAGTATTATAGCTGAAATACTTGTCTTTTTGGAATGAATAATTCTTGGCATTTTTAGGCATCATCTTTTTAATTTCTCTATCTTCTCTGCCATTGTCCTTCCTCAGGTCATCTCTACTTTGGGAAACAAATATAGAGCCAGTCCCCTTTCCGTTGGCTGTATCTTGGTCATCCGATCCCTTTGTCAGTGTTGTCCGACAATCACTGCTAAGATTGTGACTTCATGCTGACCTTCCCTTCTTCCTGACCTTTACAAGATACATTTGTTTTAGCAAGTTTTTTTATTATGTATTGTTACATACATAAGTGCCACGCAGTTTACTGCTTTCGAATAATAAACATCATTCTATTTTGCAGTGTTCCATGGACCAAACTTTCAAATGCAGCCTAGCTGGATGACTGGCTTAGAATGTTTTGTGATGTTATAAACAAGATGTTGATCCAGGTTTTAGTTACCTAAAATCTTCACTGTGGCTGGATAATTCACTTCCAAGATTCCGTCACGTGGCTGACTTTTGTCAGGTGGCCTCAGTTTCTCTTCAGCCAGGCTTCTCTGTATGGTGGCTTGGTGTCCTCACATCCTGAAAGCTAGCTTATCCCAGATTGTTGTGCAAGAGAGCTAGGCACACTGAAGCTGTATCCTTTTCATGTCCGTCCAAGTCTCATGGCATCAGCTCTGCTGCCTTCTGTGGTTAGAAAGGAATTATTATGTCTGACCTACCTTGTAGGGGAGAGAAATTAAGCACCACCTTTGGAAGGGAGGACCGTCAAAGAATTTTCAGACCTGTTTTAAAACCACTACATATTATCTACAATTTCCAGTAATATGCTCAATAGGTTTTTCTGCAGGCTTCACCCCCATTGAAGTAAAATACCTCTAAATTGAAAGCAATCAGTCTCCTTGTTGATACTAGATTCCCTGTGTTTTCAGGTGTTGTGAACACTCTGTGGTATACTCATTGTGCTGCTATAGAAGTGCTATCAATTGCAATTATTACAAACTGTGCTTATTTTCTTCTTTCACTCTTTCAAAATATGTTCCAGTCAAGCTGCTCTTCTTTTATAATCCTTGCAGTTTTGATGTTTCTGTCATGGCTTTGCTGAGACCTTTCCTCTCTTCTTTATTCCCTCTTTCTAAACTCTCAACACTATGAAAGGCAAACCCAGGTTTTACCTTTCCAATGAAGTTTTGGAGGTCTCCGTGGTATATAGTGTACTAGTCATTTTCTCTTGCTAATAGCACAATACTACAAATTGGGGAAGTTTGAAAGAATAGGTGTTTATTTTGGTTCACAGCCCAGGAGGTCCTAGGCAAGAGTCCACCCGTGGTGCTGCCCTTCGTGACAGCAGAGCCCCAAGACCATAAAAGGCGTTACAAGGTGGGAGTCAGAGAGCTTGCATGTGCTTATCAATATCTTCACATTTCGCTTGCTTTGTTGAGAAAGCCAGTAGGAATCAATTCTGGGGACTCCCCCTGAGGGTTTTATGTAATCCTTGTTACCTCCCAAAGACTAAAGAGGTTTCTATCTGTACTTCAAATTGGGAGTTCTACTTCAACATGAGTTTCGGAGGAGACAAACTAAGCTCAGAGGATATCACATGATTGGTCTCCTTAGCTCTGAATATTTCTTACCTGATTGCAATTGTATACAGTTCTGCACCCTAAATTTAACTCCCCCATACTAATAATTGATCATAGAAGATACTCATGCAAACTTTGGTGGATTGAGTGAGTGAATATGATTAAACTTCTATTTAGTCCAGTTATCCAAAATATCTCAACACATAAACAAAACAAAATTAATGAAATATTTTATATTTTTGTAATAATATTTCGAAATCTGCTATTTCTTTTCTATATTTTAATTTTTATTCTGTTTTCATTGATTCATCTATTCTTGATCTATAAATTTTACAAAACATTTTTAAAAAGTAGACCACAAACATTATTCTGCAAATATTTTCACAAATTAAGTGACCATGTGTATATTTAAATTCCAGCTAAGTATTACCTAAAATAAGTCTCTCAGTCATAGTAGCCACATGTAAAATTCTCAGTAGCAGCATTTGCCTTGTGACTACCGTATTGGATAGGGGAACCCAAAATCAAAAAAGGAAGAAACAGATTTGTGATATCACTGGAGTGTGAACTGAATTTATAAAAAGCAGTGCATAGAAGTAAAAAGGTGAAAATAAATGCAGCCTGTGTCATCCCTATACATGATCAAGCTCTGTGAATTAAATTTCCTTCATAAATCTTTGTAACAAGAATTGTTCCATCCTACCTTATAACCAAGATCTGTAACACGGTTGTTACATCTAAAAGATATATAATTCCAAGCTCAAGCAAAGCAATTTGGCTTTAATAACATTCTCAAAAAAATTCTAAGGATTAATTAAATTGTATTGCATTGAACTGAAACAATTGCACTGAAAAATAATTACTTTGCAATGAAAACAGACAACCAACTCTCAAATGCTAATGCTCCAATCGCTCACACACAAGAAATGTTCTTAGTGTTTCTTCTCTTTTCTCCTCAAACTCTCTCAAAATCCTTAGCCTGTTCTCTTCTGGCTCTTTCTCTACTCTGCCCTCATTCAGAATATTTTTAATGTAAGTTATCGAAGATATTATTTCTGTAGTTTGCCCATCAAACATTCTTATGATCAGCAAAAGAAGCCATCCCCCTAAACTTGAGTTTATCAATATGAAATTCCCCTTGGATGACATAAAATTAAGACACTGGATTTGGGGAGGCCCTTAGTTCCATTGTGCTTCTATTATCACATTAATTTATGATACAAATCTTAACATGTATTGTGCTTAGGACTGAAAGACACTCATCCTTGGGTTTAAAAGTCTACATAAGGGCTGTGGATTTAGCTAAGCAGTGTAAGTACCTGCTTGGCAAGTGTGAAGTTGTGAGTTCGATCCCCGGTACAAAAAAAAAAAAAAAAAGTCTACATAAAAATGATACGAGATTTAAAACTGTACCGAAAAGATTACTGACTGTGCTCAAAATCTAGAGGCATTGTCCTGATTTTCTGATTCTGTAAGGTTTTTCTGTGCTTTGAAACGGTAATTTTTACAATTGTGAAATTATTCATAGAAAGAGAATATTTGCCTGAAGATCTTGAGTTGTGTTTTCGCTTTTTATATATTGTTCAGTTGTATGCTTTGCATCTACTGGACAAATTTGTTTCAGCATTCAGAATAGCCTATTTCTGTATAATTTCTTGGAGTCTCTTTTCAACTACTGTAACGTCATAGTTTTTCCCTCTTAGTGTTTGAAATGAAGAGAGACAAATCAACTGCCATAAACTATAGGTCTTTCTTCAATTAAGTTACAATATCTGACCTACAGGGGCCACGGAACAATCAGTACTTACAAATTTTTAGGACGCTCAAAAACACAATAGTGCATTAATTTAAAGGTTTAAATTTTGGCACAAAACTTCTATTAATTCCAGCTTAGCCAATTGTAATATGTGACTTACTTTAAGATATTTATCCTCTTTGACACTGAGTGAATTAAAATTTGAAATACGTTTTTTGATTCATTCATTCAGCAAATATATATGGAGTACATAATATACCCCAAACATTTGTTCTTGGCATTGGCACAAGCTACTGAACAAAACAGGCAAAATAAACAGTGTTCCTACTTCATGGAGTGTGTAGTCATTCGGAAAAGAACAGAAATTCTCGGTGTATTTCATACACAATGTCTAGTTAGTAAAAGTAAAATGAGGAGAATGAAAGAGTGAGGAGGCTTCATTGGCTGGGCCTATCGGAGATAATTTCCTGGGGGTTGCGAGATGTTTCTGAGAGGTCTGAATGAAGAAGGGCCCTACTGCGTGGTTCTGAAGGCAGAGTTGTGCAGGCAGAAAAATTAGTGGGAGACGGACAAAAGGCAGCCTAAAAACAATAAAGCAAAACCAAGTGTAAGGTGAGAGTCTGTCTTATTAGATGGCCGTAAACAAACAGAGGCGGGAATGAACACTTGCTGCACTAGTTAGAACTGGAAAAAGCCTTTTGTGTCTATCTTGCATTTAAATGGATATGTTACCCATGCACAGTGTTGATCATTTGATTCATAAGTTATGCTAATTTACCAAATGTTGTTATAGTTTAATATATAATATAAAATTAGAGCATTTGTTAAAATCACCATTGATAAGAAAAGTCTCCCAAAAGTGCCAAGCCCACAGTGACCGTGTTTTCTTAAATCTTACTTTTGCTTGCATTCTGAGTTTATCATTACCCATGAACACTGTCAGTTGTTTCCTTGAAAGAGAAGGCTCACTCCTTCATTTCCAAGAAAACATGTGTCAGATATTCAACTTTGAATGATGATAATTTGTCTGTTGCTCTTTCAAGTAAAAATATTGCCTTGAAAAGGTGCTTAATTCTACTCAAAACTCAATTAGAGGAGTGCCTTTCCTTGAGACAACCGTCATATTTGTGTTGGTCATGGAAGTATCTTATGTATCCTCTTATTTTGTGAGGAAACTATTCAAATGACACATTGTGAAGACATGAGATTTAGCAAATGTAAGAATTTGTGTTGCTTCATTAAGTACATCATTAGTTATAACTGGATTATTTGGTGTTTGTCGGTGGGTGATGGGTAAAATCACAGTGTGCACTGGTAATGTACTGCTCGGTGCCTCTGCTAAGATGCTAATAGTTTCCTACAGATCTGGTTTTGCATGACTGGTCCAGGAAAGAAAAGAAGTGGCATTTAATATCATTAAGAATACATTCTTTAAGGAAGGAAGGAAGAAAGAAAGAAGACATTCATGTCCTATTGATGCAATTTATGTCCACTGCTACAGTGTTGGTTTAGGGAAAAAAAGGTGGAAAAGGGTCTCGATGCCACGTATTTAAAGGTTGATTTTTTTTTCCTAACACCAAATTGCCTTTGCAAAGTTATCCTCTCTTCAGGCAGGTTTTAGTCAACTGGGCCCTTAGCTAGAAGAGGCTGAGAAACACTGCCTTTTAACTGGAAAGCAAGGGCCTTTGTGTTTATTGCTCAAAAAGTGGGAAAGCCATCAGCTGTGATGGGAGGAGGTTTCTGAGGATAAGATGCAGCAAACTCAGACTGCTCCAACAAACTAGGAGCATTTTACATATTTGTGATTAATACTTGGCGTAACAGAAATTTAAAAAAATATAATGAAGGCTGACATTGATGAGGTCCCTCTGTGTGACAGAATCCTGGGTGGTTTACAGACATTTTTCCTTGAATTCCTTTTTTTTTCTTCCAAAATTTTACTTTTATGAGTAGTGTGTAGTACATGCAGCAAGTCTCCAGTGTGGAGACTTGCTACATGTACGTAACACATCTGAGATCTTTTTACCCCGTTCTTCCCCTCTCTTCCCTTTGCCCTCCCTCCATTTCTTGGTCCCCTTCCCATTTGCAAAAGATCTCTCTGTTTCTTATTACACATCCTTTATATTTGACTTAATTCTCTTGGAAACATAGCATGGATGAGCACGTTATTGGCCTCATAAGTGGCAAAGTGAGATTCAGGTTCACATCTGTTAGACTTTGGTGACTACATTTAAGGGCTAGATTATCAGATTTCATTTTTAGTTATGTTAAAGAAAAATATATTCAGGATTATCACAATAGGAATAGGACTACAGCAATGGAATTTTGCAGTGGAAGGAGAGATTGGACTCAATTTAGCATACAGCATGGGGAAGTACATACTTATAGCCACCAGGGAGAGTGTTTGTTGTCAATGGATGGAAAATTTTCAAGAAGAAACATCAAGGGTAAGCAAGATTTTTGCTAAACTGACCTAACAGGATTCTTGCTGGAGGCAGATCAGATATAGAATAGATATAGGAAGTGATAAAAAATCTAAGGTAGAACCAGGGGTAGGGTCTTGTTGAACTGATTTAGCAGTGTCCTTTGGTAAAACTGAATTTTATAAAAAAGATAAATTTAGTAAAAGGTTCACTAAAGTTTGGCCCAGGAAAGAGGCTTAGTCAGTTATGAAACCATTACAAAGGATTTAATTAGCCCAGAGCAAATGTCATAATCATTACTTAACTCTCAGATGTTACAAATCAACTGCATTTGCCATATGTCCCAGACTAACAGTGTACCCTCATTCTTGAACATTTGTCCTCATTAAAAGAATGTGTACAGTAGTCAACACAGTAGCCAGAAATTGCTCTGAACTTCTAAGAGTATGTCCAGAATCCTGGAAAATAATATTGCTTTTATATTAGATAATGGCTACATCATTTAAAAATTATTTATTCATATGCATATAGTGTGTAGATTTAAGTTAATACTTTGTGTGTATGTGTGCACATGTGGGTGTGCATGTGTGTGTAAGGGTTTAAGTTTAGGATACTTGGAAATAAGTTCTCAGCATCTAAATGGCACTTGGATGAATCTTGGCACAGTTAGGCAGATATGGCTGATATAGTGTAGAGATAAAGGTTCATTCAGTGTCATTTATTTAGTAGTTGATAAGTGATCAACACTGTTATAGACTGTAAGGGAAAAGCAGAGAATAAAACAAGTCCTGTCTGTCATGAGGTTTGTAATCTAAGATGCACAAAAACAATTATAAATAGGTGAGTCTATTATTATGTTAAATACTAAAAATAAAGAAGTTGCCTAGGAGGAGAGTATGATGATGATGGAAAATCCAAACTGTTTGGATTGTATCTGCGTTATTTATAAGCACATCCTACAAAATGTGCAGGAGTGGTCTCCAGGCAGACAAAACAGAGCATGAAGTCCATGGGATAGTGCTCAAGGTGTATTCCAGGAATAGTAAGAATCCCAGTGTGCAGGCTGGGAGTAACTGCTTTGGTTCAAACACATACAGTCTTCCAAGTTAGTTTGTGTTTTATAATCCAGTGCTCATATGATAGTGTTAAGAAGTGAGGCCTTTGGGAAATGATCAAGACCTCAGAGCTCCACCCATATTAAGGGATTATTGCTCTTATAACAAAGACTCAAGAGTGTCCAGTTCCCTCTTTTGCTCCTGTACTCTTCTACCTTGTGAGGACACAGCCTTCATGCCATTCAGAGGACAGAGCTACAGGGCCCCATCTTGGAAGTAGAGGCAACTGTGACTGTATCACCCAGCACCTTTTGAATTCTCATTCTTCCAAACCATCAGAAATATCTTCCTATTATATATATATATATATATATATATATATATATAATATATAATATAAAATATATATATTATATATAATATAAAATATAATATATATATATATATTATATATATATGAATGGACTAAGACCTTAAGACAGGGGTTAGAGAGATGGGCCAGCGATTGTGTTGAAATTTTCAATCTGATTCTGGAAAAAAAAGTGGAGAAATGAGTTTATGATAGATTTGGAGCAAAAGAGTGACAAGATCTGACTTACATATTAAAAAGCTGACACCTGACACTGGGGATAGGACAGACCATAGGTGGAAAATTTCAGAGTGTGGTTACTTCTTCAGAGGCCATTTCAGTTGTGCAGCGGTGAGAAAATGAAGGCATGGACTAAGGTGTTAGCATGGAAAATGAATCGTAGTCAGGTTCCAGTTACATTTCAAAAGCAGAATCAAAATAATTTGAATGTGAGTGTATTTAGATTATAACAGATTTCAAGACAGAGGCCCAGAACCTTCCAGCATGTATAGATTCCTAGGCTAATAGTTATTAATAGTGGACATTGAGAGGAAATCCCCTGCAGATAGAGAGCCAGAGAGTGTCTTACTAAAACCAAAGGGGGAAATTATTAGCTGCCAACCAGGGTAGCAAAGACCAGGATAGATTACATGATTTGACAGAGGGGTTCATAGATGAGGAAGGCAGTGGAGTTATACAGGTCTGATTTTGCTTATGACTTCAGGAATGAGTAAGAAAACGTGCCGAGGCTGGGAATATAGCTCAGTGGCACAGCCCCTGCCTGGCAAGCATGAGGGCCTGAGTTTGATTCCCTATTAAAAAAAAAAAAAAGAACAAAAGCATGCCAAAGCTAAAAGACCACAGTTATAAAGGAAAAAGAGTGGTGGAGGGTGGGGTGTGGAGGATCATGAGCATAAGGAACCCACGGAAGCTTTCTGAGTAAAATGGTTTACTATGGACTCCCTGTGTGCTGCCCAGTGAGTGAATAGCGAAACTGTAGGAGAGGATGGGTTCGTCCCATAGAGGAGAGAGGAGCCAGAGCAGAGGAGAAAAGCAGCCCTCAGAGGAGCCTGGCCGTGAAGCTCTAAGCAGAGGGGACACTCCAGCTAAGCAGGGGGAAAGACAGATTCGGCGACAGATTCGTTGCACATGTTCCATTCTGAGCAATTCATCACATCAAAACATGAGAAACCAGCCATGATGCATACATGCAATTCCTCTCCTTAGGATACCCACAGAAGAGCAGAGTCATCTCCACCTACAAGGAGGTGTGGAGATTGACAAGGCCAGTTAAGAGCGGAGTGCTTCGTCTTTCTCCATGAGCAGAATTCCAGAATGAGCGGTTTCTACCTGACAGTGCCATTGGGTGTCCTATCTGTTATCATGATTCCATGAAGAGACAATGAGAGATGTGGACCAGTTACTTTCCAAGGAAGACGTGGCCACTTAGGCTTTCATTGGAGAAGCTTGAATTGGCCACCGTGAAAGAGCTATCTTTTCGAAATAACTCTACTTTCTTGAAAAATGTGACACTCAGGTTGGAGAAGTTGAAATAAGTACAGAGAATCTGTCTATCTGGTGAACTTGAGGAAATGAAATCATGTTTTCCTCACTCTGCATTTGACAGCAGTTAAGAACGCATCCACCCTAAGGAGCCTAGAGGAGAAACTGTATGCTTTTTAAAAACTGAATTGCATCAAAGATGCTTTAATGCCTCATTTTAAGTTAATAGACCATTGCTAGGTTTTCGATCCATGACAGGCTAAAGAAATTTTTTCCAGGCATGTGGGAATATGTAAATCAGGAAAAGAAAAATAGAAGAAAGCAGATTTCTTCCATTATTAAAATGTCAGAGGCCAGAGGTACAAATAGCATGGGCTTCTGAAAACTATGGACCGAGAAAAGGACTTCCCTCCTGCTTGTCTAGCACCTCTGTTTTCTAGAACTCTGTCTCCCTGGAGAAAGGCCCCAGAATCCTGCTGAATTATATAATGGGACCATGACATAAGTATCGCGAAGGAGCTACTAATTAGCACATCAGACTCATTTTCACTGGTAACCTGATTTTCCACAGTGCATCACATTGCCATAAGTAAAAGCAGACAGGATCCTGTGCTGCTTAATTCTCAGTTGCCAGCATTTTACACCAAATTAGTGCAAGTGTTTTTAGGGTACTGAAAGTGCTTCCTTTTCTTGCTACATTCACATCTGAATCAGAGAAATGTCATTTTGCCCCAAGTTCATCAGAACCACGTCCATCGAGGGTAAGTTCACTTGCTACTGAATTTCTTGAACAGTGACACCTTAATGGGTCTGCCCCAGAAAAAGACAAATGGGAGCATTTGGGGAGCCCCTTGGGTTTCCCTGGGAGCACAGGCATAGGAGATTTATAAAATGGAGCAGTCCTCACTCATTCTCTTTCTTAAAGAGAAAGTCTGTGCTTTCCCTCATCTGAGAGGAATCCATATGTCATAAGATGATGAAGTATAAAATAAAAGCTCAGCTGTGTGTTTTTACCTGATCATCTCTAACAGAAAATGTGCCCACAGAGAGGCTGGGGTCCAATGCTCAGATGCTGGACCATGCTAGGATTCTAATGTCAGCCTCATGGGGCTCTAACCCCACACCTGCAACTATCACCAGTGACTTCATTTACAGTTAATTCTGTCACCAGGAAATTATGGGTTTGATAAAAGTCTCTTCTTCATCTAAAATTCTACTTAGTGCCTGAACATAAATCTAATAGACTTGGATTCCCTATGCATGGACCCTGGCCCTTCCACCACCTCAAATTCTCTCTTGACCCTGCCCTGCTGTTAGCTTTGCCTTTTGTAGTGCTAGCTTGTCAGACAATATCATCATTATTAGCAAAGAAGAAAGAAGGAAAGAAGCAGCAGCAGCAGCAAGATATTAATAAGAAGCATTTATCGGAGATGACTGTGCTCACTCAACTCCTCATACCAGTTCTCTCCAAAAAGATCCAAACCCAAATCCTGCATTGTCCAGGCCTGGTTCCCCCATACACAATTCTGGCAGGGATTACAATGCTTTTGTACTTAGCTGTGTTTATTCCTGAGAGTCGGAGCCGAGGAACTGTGGTCTTTCCTTACATGCTTTCCCTGCAACACTCTATACAGTGTCTACAAATATTCAGTGAAGTAAAATGATCTAAACTTAGCTCACAATTAACCTATAGGCTCTTGGTACTTTCCTTAGTAGATAAATTCTAGGACTTTGGTTTTGAAACCAGTGTAGAGGTAGGATCAGAAGGAAAAAGGGATTTGGAGCATCAGCTTGATAAATCCATTATCTTTTCTCTGTGTTGTTGCAATGGCTAACTGTCTCTTAGGAAAGTGTACAGAACACCATATTACATCCGAAAGTATTATCGCTCTGCTATTTTCACAGGTCTCTTTCTTTTCTCCACTGGGCCTGCTCTGCATTTAGAAATTGCTTGTTGTATGAGATAAGATTAGTGTTGTTAGACTGCACAAGAATTGCTTATATTGAAAATTTACTTGCCATTTATCTGCAATTCAAATTTAACCAGCCTTCCTGTATTTCATCTTGCAACCCTAGTTAGTGCTCAAGTGACTTGAAACTGCTCAAATTGGCTCCAACAAAAACAACAGGAATTTATTGGCCCAAATAACTGCAAAACCCAGGTGGTCATTCTGGGCTTCAGGTGTGCCTTAATTGAGTATGTCATTAGGAAGCCATTTAATCTCCCAGCCCTGGCTTCTCCCCTAACAGCTTTATTTTCTGGCTTTCCATGGTGCTAGGTGGCTGTACATAATGCCCTCCACACATCCTGCTCTCATCCAGTGTGGTCAGTGGAAGCAGCTGTCTCCTTCTCAGTGGTCCAGCAGAAGCCACCTTTTGTCTTGGTGCTGTCTTTGGCATATGCTTCACAGGGAACCTCCACCCTGATTGGTTGTCCCTCTCAGCCAGAGGCCATACCCTGGAACTCATTGGAGGTCCCTGGCTTGCTTGTCGGAAATGAGTTCCTTACAAACTACATAAAGGAGTTGATATTTGAAAGACTGTCATACTAAATGACCAAAGCTAAAAGGTAAAGAAAGGCATTTACTGCACATAATTTTTTTTAAGTTTTCTTACTTTGCTTTGTTTTTAAGAAACAGCACTGGAAGCTGTAGGCATGATTCCTGATTCACTAATAAATAACTCTTTTAACCTAGTCAAGCTTCTCTGACTATATGGACCTATTTCCACGTGAGGAAGAGAAAGAAGTAAGAAAGAGGTGATTTCCTAGTGTTTTCTAGTCTAGCCGTCTCTGAATGTGTGAATGTTAGCAGTACAGAGATAAAGATTCTGGTGCGTTTTATGTCTTTGCAATCACCCTACATGTATGGTGCCAGAACCATGGTCAACTGTAAAACGAGTATGAGTTTTATTCAAACTTTCACTCTGACTAGTTTTCTTCTTTTGAAGATTTGCTGAAACTATTTTGAAAATAAATTTTGTTTGTTTTATGTAAATCAACGTGTATGTACTAAAATGGCTGGCCTATCACCAACACCAAGCTGGTTTTACTCTTCAAAATAACTGATTACAGAGGAAAGAGAAACTGAAACATCAGAGGAATGATCAAACTCTTGTGATCTTAGTTTGACATACCACATCATTAAAACGGCATAGGTTATCTTTGTGCAATAAACATTAACAGTAATTTGTGACATTCTGAAAGCCCTTTGAAATGTTCAGATTAAAGGAATTAAGCTAGATTTTAAAATAACCAATTTAATTACTAGTTTCTCTGAACATTCAATTTAAGAAAAAATAAAATTTGTCTTTTCCTACCTTTAGATGTCTTGTAACTTGTTCCCTTACCACAGACCATTTAAGTTAAAGTTAGTTTTCATCATTTTGGCTTAAATTCTGGGAAAATAGACTTGAATACATTTGGCTAAGACTTGACCATTGACGAAAGCAATGCAAAACAAAACAAAACAAAAACAATTGAACCTAACAGGCCCCAGCCTTGGTTAAATTTGCAGCTGTCTGTAACATACTTGTGAGGTTTAGCTTTTCAGTTTCATTCAGCTAAGTCCCCAAATCATCCCTGCGAGGAGTGACCTCTCCATGTGTTTGTGTTTGCTTCCAAGTTTTGGGAAATAGCGTAAGTAAGAGCTGACTTGGGCTTTCCGTACCCAGCCATCTTGGTATAACATGTCATTTTTATGACTTTTAATCCCAAAACCCATCACCCCCTTTTAATTTATAGGTATGAGAAAGAACCCTAGGTAGGGAAGAATGACGTGTTCAAGGGCTGACAACTATAAACAACAGGCCTCTCACCTTCATCTTGACTTATACCCCTACTTCTTAATTGCTAACGTGATCACTGATTTACAATCATCCTAGCTTTTTGGAAGCATCAATTCTAACCACAGGCCAAAGCAGAGCAAAGTCTATTTTAAAAATATTGATACTCATTATAAAGTCTATTAAATATAATATAAAAAAGCTACTCAGTATAACACCTATTCAATATACAATAAAATTTCTACAAATTTGGTATCCTTTTGGTAAACAAGAAGGTAAAATACATAAATAAAATTGATAGATAAAATGTATAAAATGTAAGTCTCAATGTTGCCCTGACTTCAGATATTTCCATGATCCTTTATAGTATTCAGCCACCAAAGGAATGTTTTAAATAAGTATTTCAGAGACAGTAAGATTAATTTTCCAGTAGTTGTCACCTATTTGTTAGCTTCTATTTTTTTTTTTAGTATTACATGCAAGGACTCTTGTTTCAGATTTAATTTCTCAGACCAAACTGTGTGACTGTGTTTTTAAATTAATTTTTATTCGTGTCTTTTAAAAATTATTGTTACTGCCTCAACTAAAGGTTTGAAAGAACATCCCTGTTGCTTTGGGTGGTGCCGTGTAAACAGTAGGTTTTATTTCACTAACTGGGAAAATACTTTATAAAGCTCTGTTAGTTTCCTGTTGTAGCCAGAATAAATTGTCTGAAACTGAGTAGTTTGAAATAACACAAACTTACACTTTGAAGTTCTACACATTAAAAGTTTGAGTTCCTTTCATTGAGCTAAGATCAAGATCTCAGCAGGGCCGGAATTGCCATTCTTCAGGAATTTCCAGGGAAGAATCTGTTTGCTGGCCTTTTTCCAATGTCTAGATGCCACCCCCAGCTCTGAGGTCCTGACCCCTTGTTACCCCATCTGCTTCCATAATTTTCACTCCTTCACCCACCCTAACCCTCCTGCTCCCCTCTTGCATGGTCACTGATTACCTCAGCTCCGAAGAACACAGACCAGGGTTGCTGGTGACTTTGATAAGCTTGGTATTTCCTGTTCTATCATGTCACTTTTGATAGTTTGCTCATCTTTTCTTAATGTCATAATCCTCATTGCAAATATGAGAATGAGAAAAATATCTACTTCATTCCTAGGAGAAAAATTAAATAAAGTAATATGCGGTGTTTATGCTCTTTAGCATAGCTCCCTCACTGAGAGGATGGGAAATGTATGTTCACCCTTCGTGCTGAACAAACAATCACATAAAGGGCAAGGTTTCATTTTGAGAATTTTCTGGATAAGATGGGACTGAATTGAAAGTTTGTAGAGCACAATTCACCTTTCATCTAGATAGATAGTTTAGAATGTTAAAATGACATGGGTTGTGAATACACGTTGTGATTTCTTTGGAGGTCACTTACCCCCTGCCATTTATGAAGTTTTTTGATGAAGGTGAGGAGGAGGAGGAGGAGAATAACAACATCATTATATGCACATGGTCTTCTCCAGAGGTGTGTTTAATATAGACAGTTCTGTCCCCCATATTCACGGATAACATTCTAAAACATTCCCGACATTCATTGAATATCTATAAATAGGGTTTTATGATTAATGTTGGTATTTGAAACTTCATCTTTACCACTGATGTTCATAGTAAATGGGGCCTGTGAATTAGAATTAAAAAAAGATGAATTAAAAAGAAAGAAAAAGTTTATTCATACGCATCAAAAGAAGTAGGAAGGCGACTGAATGAATAAAGGTTTATGTACCTAACATGTGAAGGAAAGAAAGTGGGAAGGAAAGGCTTCTGTAGAACAATAATTTTCTTTAGGAAACACAAAGAAACTTTTAGAAGAGCAAACAGGAGGCAAGGAAGTCTGAGGTGAAGTTGTTCATGTGGTAGCAAGTGGGCTCCCAGCTTTCCTGCCCTTGCAGCAATACATTTATTGCAATAAATGTACTACTTCCTGGTTTATCTCCTGCAAGTAGAAAAAGGAAATTTATGGCTGCCCCTTTTCTCAGAAGTTTCACCTTTTAGTCAAGTAAAAGAAACTCCAAGTGTTTATCAATCAAATTTAGAAACAGTAATGGCAAAAGTACTTTCTTGAGAGTCATAAGAATTATGGTTAGGGAGACACAGAATCAGACCGCTCTGCATTAATATTTTAGGTGAGGTGCTGGGAGTGGGACATTGTATGGGTTATTGAAGGTAGAGAGATGAGAGTGGTCCCGTGACTAACCCAAGATAAAGAAGAGTGTGGAGCCGGTCAGTGAAGCATGCCGGTAAAACAAGGCTGTGTGCCTCTCATGTATCCTGAGCCTGTGGCTGCCCTGAAATTATCCTCTTTATTTCCTCCTACTCATTCCAGTGCCTGAGGTCAAATCTAGATTGGATCAAAGTTCCAACTCTTAGCCAACTTCAAGAGGTGCCTAAGTCCTACTTCCTTAATGCCCCCTGATTCTCATTTTAAAAGTTCTTTTAATGCTTTTAAAGGAAATGAGCTGCTTTTCATTTCACATAAGAAGGTTTCTTTCTGAATCTCTTGGATTTCAAATGTTTTCCCCTTGAAATAATCTTCATATCAATTCTGAGATTTTTTAAAATTTGATTTATTTATTTATTTATTTATTTATTGTATCAGGGATTTGAACTCAGGACCTTGCACTTGCCAGGCAAGCACTTGTGCCACTGAGCTAAATCCCTAGCCCTAATTTGGGGATTTCAAGTGGGTCCAAAAAAATCTTTAACTTTTTCATAGACAAAGGGCTTATTTAAAAATAAAGATCATGGCTTATTTTTGAGTTTGGTGTTTAGAACATACTATATATTCAGTAAATGTGAATTTAATTTTAAAAAGGCCAAAGCATTTAAACTAATATGTTTAACAATAAAGGAGAAATGTCAATCAAGACATTTTCAGCTGTAATAGAAAAATAACAGAATCAAAAGAGGCATTTATTGACCTTTATCAGTAAGAAGCCCAGTATGGCTCTCTCTTCAAAGGGGCCAGGAATCAGGAGGCTGGAACTGGACCCAGCAGCACTCTCCTTACCAATCTTTCCTCTTTCAGTGATTTTTTTTTTCTGCTTCAGAATGTACATTGGTCTCTTTTTAGCCTATAACGCGAAACACAAGACGCTTATATTCCAAAGATAACAATCTTACCTAATAAGAGAGCTTATTTCTCAAAAAATCTGTGTTAAACAATATCGGAGAAATGTGTGTATCACATGTATTTGTTTGTTTCCTATTGTTAAACAGTAGTACATGGAAGATGAATCATTTGGTCACTTCAGAGTCTTTATATTTTTATTTACTTTTTTTCTTGAGGGCAAGGCTCTCTCATTAAGTTACCCAAACTGGTCTTAAAACTGCAACCTTCTTGCCTTGGTCTCCCAGTGTGTGTGTGTGTGTGTGTGTGTGTGTGTGTGTGTGTGCAGGGGGTGGTTATAGACATGTGCACTGTGTCTGGCTTAGCTTAGTTCTAAGTCTCTTGACTACTTTGGTGGTTATTTGCAGGGCAATAAGGTGATATTGAAAAAGCAGAGGTAGGACTGTCCAAAAAGAAAGCAGAAAATTAAAACTGAAAACATTGACAGTATGCAAGGTACAAATGTCTATTAAAGAGGACCATATTTTTAAATGTATTTCCCCTTTTGTATATTGTAAGAGACATTGCTTTTATGCAAATGACAATAGCAGCAAAATAATCTATTTTATTAAAGAGCCATGGAGGTTTTATGTATAGATTTATTCAGAGAATCTGAGTCTGTATATAGGTTCATAAGCATTCTCTAAAGTTTGTACAGTTAATAAATGACAAGAAAAATTGATGTTAGAGTAAGTCAATGAATTTCCTAAGGCTAAGAACTCATACAGTAGCCAAATAGAAATTTAATCAATACTTGTTGAATAGATTATTCAGACATTTGATCAGTTGGATTTGAAACATAGATGCTTCATGTAAAATGTATATATTCTTAGTATTTGTATGATTAACTATTCAACTGTTAACATTGTACTATGGTGTCCTTAAGTTGATCTCAGTTCTAAATGTTTTTTGCATATACAAACAGTGGCAAAAATCTCAATTGTGGCAGTAGGGAACTTGATAATCACATTAGAGAAAGAAAATCATGCAGCACTCCAAAAGATGATATCACAGCATGATTCTAATGCCTTAATGAGTTAGAGAAAGCATTTGATTAAAAAAATATGTTCTTTGAACCTTGAAACTCTTGAAGTTTAAGTCTATAGCAACTATTAGTCTATAGGGCAACTTTGTTTTGTATTGCGGTTTACTTGTGAAATCAGGCTGAAGACACTGGACTCCGTACATCATAGGTTTCCAAAGGCTCACCTGACAAAGTACAGTACGTAAAGGATTTTTGCCAGGGCTCTCTGTGGTAGTCTTGCTAAAAGCAATTAGCACTATCCCCTGGTCAGTTACAGCCTCTCTTGCTTAGTGCTGTCTCTTGGTGCTTTTGCTTCCCTCCAGTAAAGTGTTTCTTCATATGAAGCTTGTTAAACATCATGAAGATAAGTTTCAGAGTTAAATGAACTGGGAAAAAATCTGCTAGATTTTCTGCTACAGAAAAAAGAAGAAGAAAAAAAATGCAGCACCCAAGCATTAAACCACCTTTGACTGGGCTTAAGATAATGCTAGTGGATGTTTGAAAGAGTTCTCCAATAAGAATTTGACAGTCATTTTTTTAAACAAATGCATACTAGAGGGAGTCACATGTCCACCTACTGATTAAATTTTTCCAGGAAAGATAGGAAAATCTTTTAATGATGCATTATCATAGCAAATTTGATTCGATTTTCTGTTTATATATCAATGACAGGCCTAATGCCTAAATCAATGTGCTTTAAAAGAAGAAGTCCCTTAGGTTTCTTCAAATGATTTATTACCTTAGATACATTATTGCTTCAGGTATAATCTGTAATATTTGTCTTTGTGTCATTGTAAGGGAGATATGCGATAGACTGTGCTAATGTGCCTGTCTTTTTACAGAATGTTTTATTAGTCTTTTGTTTGTTTCAGTCTCTTAATTAGTGACAGTCATTTAAAGCCATCTATCTTTGTTCAAATTTATGCAAATGTTGTAAGTTAATGATGAGAGTTGCCAAGGACCCTGTTTATCAGCCTTTATTTTGAGTTTGTTACTCTATTAGTTTGTTCAGCTAAGTAAAATATCTTTGTTTGAACCCATAAAGTTAAAACTTCATACATCAAACAATTATCAAAAATTGTTAAGGATAATTCTGTGCTTCGCACTAGAGGATAAGGGCTGCTTTTGAAGTTTGACAGTTTTTCATATGTGAAAAACATATCCATATCTGTCTTCAGGCAGCCCCATATCCATATCTTGAGTGACTGATCAGGAAGATGATAAGGTCCTGTTAACATTTACTCCCAAGGTTCCTTCTTCAATTTATTGACTCATAGCAATTTAAAAGAATCCTTGTCGTTTTCTAATGGTAATTAGAGTTAATGTTGTAGATGTTGATTAAAATGCTTGTTGGTACTATAAGAAATGAACATTTAATTATAATCTTCTTCATAGTTAGCTCACCCAATCAAGATGAAAATTATCCCTGGGTTTATAACTCTCTACTCACTGTGCCCTTACCGCCCTCAGGTTTGGATTGCATTGTTTCATTCTGAAACTCATGTGGCAGATAGCTTGAAGGTGCTGCTGTTTAGTTCTCAGCAATGTGATGCTGGGATCTCTTCCATTATTGTCATTAGCAAAAGTCTGTTTTCTTGTGAAATACTAAAACAGGATCAGTAGTTCCAGTGAAACACTAGAGTTACTTACTTTATAATCTAGATTTTTCCAGAGATTTTGCTAGTTGGGGAGGTTATGGAAGTTAATGAGACAATCAGAGCTCATACAGTATCCTGGATAGACGTAGAGACAGAGACTGCCTGGACTTATGCCTCCATTGCTTTGCATATGAGAAGTATAACAGATACGCAAACAGCACTTGTTCAGGAGGGGAAAGGAATGTAGCTGCAGGGTCTAGGTGACCTTTGCAGCGATATCAACACATTTGGAGCATAGATTCAGTAAAATTTTGCCAGGAGATGTGCCTTTCCTTTAGCAATCTGGAAAACTGTGGGTTTGCTGCTGTGAGATGTGCAGAGCCAGGGAATGGCGGGAAGTGACTCTGTGGTGGGAGAGGGTGTTGAGAATGCAGAGACTTGGGGGCATGCTGAGGATGTCAGTGTTGTTCTCTGTACAGGAGGAGCCACAAAAGAAGGATCAGAGAAGGTGGACTAAGAGGGGCAGAGATCACACACTCCAACATGATCCAGGAGGGCTGCTAGCATAAGAAGGTTCATCAGGCTGTCTGGGCTCTATGTGACCTAAACGCGAGCTCTGATCCAAGTTGACCTTTTTTATTTTTAACTTAACAAATCACTTCATTCTCTCACCATCAGTGTTCTATACTCTACAGTGTAGATTATATTAATGATCTAAAGGATTGCTTTTTAATTAGTAGAGTGTATAAATACTACATACTTGGATGTGGTACATTTTCTTTAAGTACTAAAGCAAAAATTATTTTCTATCAATTGTATTTGAAGGTTAAAAGATTTGAATAGATGTTTATGCAGTGAAGGTATAGAACTGTCCAATAAGCAAATGACAGGCTGCTCAATAGTACTAGCCATTAGGAAGCAAAAAGGAAAACCACATTTGGATACTACTTCACACCCAATAGGACGGCTGTAATAAAACATAGATAATAACAAATGCTGGCAAGGATGTGGAGCAATTAGAACCATCACACATTGCTGCCAGGACTGTCAAATGGCATAATTATTTTAGAAAAAAAGTTTACACATATGGCCCAACAATCACATTCCTAGGAACATACCCAAGATATTCATTAAGAGAAATGAGAAAAAATGCCCATACAAAACTTGCCCAATGAATATTCATGACAGTATTATTTGGGTGGAAACAACAGAAATGCCCATCAAGCTATAACACATAAATTATATATATATATATATATATATATATATATATATATATATATATATGAGTGAATTACTGATAGATGTCACAACATAGCTGAACCTTGAAAATTTAGGGCTAAATAAATGAAGTCACAAGTGGCCATGTACTATATGGAACTTTTATATTATGTGAAATATTCTGGGCAGGTGACTCTATGAAGCAGTTGCCTAAACCTTGTAGGCTGGGGAGAAATAGAGGCAACTGCTAAAGCAAGAAAGATGCACTAATATGATAGTGATGCTTACACAACTATGACTATATTAAACACCAGTGAATTCATTAAATGTAATTCACTTTAACAGAATGGATTATATGATATGTGGATTATATCTTAATGAAGCTATTATGAAGTAAAAGGATAATGATGTATATGTAAATTGAGCACTTAACACAGGAAAAGTGAAAAAAAAACCACAGGAAAAGTGATGTATGTCACTTCCTAGGTTTGCTCACTGTAAAATAGAGAAAGTTTAACATCATTTTATAGTCAGGAATGTGAAACCTTAGTGGTATAAAGAGTAGGACAGTTATTTAAAATTATGTTGTAGAGTATAATATTTAATTTTATTACACATATATTTATTATAGGTTATTACATGTATTCTACCTGCAATATGTGTTATGAATGTAGTTTTTTAAACCTATACCTAATGTGCAATCTTTATTCTTACACAGATATCTGTTCTCAGGTCCCGGTAATCCTACTTCAGCCCTCTTCCTCTGTCCATGTTATTGTGGTTTTGTGTGTAAATGCCCCCATCCCATTGCAAAGTAAAGAATATTTATGGCTGTCTCCCACAGCCACAGAATATCTAAGCAGTCCGTGAGTTCAGTTATGCATGTCAAACAGACATTCAGAAGCAGAGAGGTCTCATGCAAAACTATCTGCTTAGCACACCTGCCCCTTGTAAGCATTTAACAGTAGCTGTCAGTTTTAAATTCACTTTTAACTGATACATAAAAACAAATTTTGCAAAAGGTAATGGCATAAAATAATGTCTTGGACAACTGTATACTATGGAATCTGTAAATCAAGTTAAACATGTTTTATCAAGTATTTGTAATTTCTGTGTGGTAAAACTTTCAAGATCTTTCCCTCTGTCTTTCTGAAATGTGAAGTAGGTATCTGTTATTCTTAGCTGCCCAACTGTGCAAAAGCACACTAGAACTTCTTGCTTCTGTCTAACACATAGTAACCACTTGTCAATCTTTCCCCATACTTTTCCCCCACCCCAGGATACCCTAACCTCTGGTAACCAACATTCTACTCTCAAATGTGTTGATAACAGTTTCTTAAAATTTCATATATGAGTGAGATAACATAGTACTTCCCTTTCTGTACCTGGGTTATTGAATCCTTAGAATGGCCAAGTAGTATTATGATATGCTTTTGATAAGCATTATTTTATTCAATTATCATAACAATTCTTGAACAAAGAACCCATCCTAATTTGCTAGGAACTTTCCCATTTTAACACTGACAGTCCAATATCCCCAGAACTTACAGTTTCAAGGAAATCCAAAGTAATTGATCAGCTTCAATAGCAGATTCACACTGGTTCACCTTGTACCACAGAGATTTAAGTGTATATCATTCTTTCCAGAAATGGAAATTATTTTTCAGGTGAAATTTCAAACCCTTACCACCTTTGCAAGTTACGCTTGATGCGGTGTCATTTGTTGATTGGATCACTGAGCTTCATAAAAAGAGACTAGGAATGATCTCAGAATAACAACCAAGTATATTTTAGGAGGCGTCAACAAAAAAGTTGACACAGTAACTAAACACACCTGAAATCTGGTGTAAACTATAACTGCATGTTGCATAGAAACTTGTATATGGAACCAAAAGAAAAAATATTTAAAATGTCAAATTGATCATTGTTTCTCATTTTTCTCTTGGCTATAGAGTGACATTTTTATGAATACTTATTTCTGCTTTACTGATACAGAAAAACACAATAGCAATTACTAGTTATTTATTTCCTACTGAGCTATCTATGTAGGGCATGTAAAGTAGTGGTATCAATTGATATACTTTCCCCTCCTCCTCTGTTTAAAGTAGTTTAAAGTACTGTAGCATGGAATTAATGTCCTCAGCTCTCACATCCATTCTGTGTTTAGCTTCTCTCTTACCAAAAGGAACTTATTTCTCCCTTGGTGAACAGCTCACTAAATGAAAATTAAAAGTTCAGACTGTGCTGGAGAATGAGTAGGGTGCAGGAGATGAACTCTCCAGTATTGTGTTGAAAACAAAGTGAGTAGAAATTTTTTTCTAGGAAACTGATGACAGGTATGAAATGAGAGGTGCCCCGCCAACACCAGCCGGAAGTCAGAAGCAGGGAACCCTCTGATCATGTCAAAGAACCTGATGGTATCTGGCTTAGTAAATGCTGGGAAAGCAATCTCCTCCTATCCCACATGAAGGATGATAATTAAATGCATGAAACTCATTCCTGTGCTTATATTGAATTGTCTGGAAAGTAGGACTCGTAAAGTCTGGGACTCAGTGTTCCTTTTACAGTCTAGACTTGCCGTTGCCTGACACAGTGTGTGGCTAATGGGAATGCTCAGAAATAGTTTATGAATAAAGAAACAAATTAATGGGTTTCTTTATCAAGATGTTTCTCATCATGGAGAACTTATGTAGTTTGCCATCAAAAGTTACATAGAATACTTAGAGTACTTTCCCTAATTGCTTTATTTTGTAACAGTCTGTCATAACTCTCCTCATACCTGATTAGATTATTAAACAGCAGCAAACTGTAGCCTAAGGTAGAGCTCAATTTCAGGATCAAGTGACTGGGACCATACACAGTTGAGTAGAGATCATTTCTCTCAGGTACTGTTTGAGGAGATTCATGTCTGTTTATTTGGAGGGAGATGTTTGTCCCAGCAGTGGTTCCATTTGCCATTATTGCCTAAGAGGAGAAATAATTTCACATTAAGAGGAAAACTACAAGGACATAATGAAAAATATAATCACTTAACAAACCACCAGTTCATGAAAAGTAATAGTCAACTTCTTTATTACTTCTAGAGTATTGGCTATTAAAAAGTCATTTGCCCAAAATTCATACTATCTATTGCAGAATAAAATACAAACTTAGAAAGAGATAAGAATAATATTTTTTCCTTTGGTTAATGACTGTTAGGTTACCAAGTTCTGTGGTTTTTCCATGGTTCTCCCAAAGTTATATCTAATCAATCCCAAGTATGAGTTTGTTTTGACTTTATCAGCTAAACAATTTGGAAACTAAGCTTGATCACATAGTGGGGCTTGAGATAGTGTGGTTTCTCTAGTAGAGTTCTGTTTCTGTCTTTCCACAAATGAATGCTATTACTTGTGATCTGCAGTATTTCATGGGAGGCTCTGTCAATCACTTGCTCATCTTGCCATCATCTCTCAGTGTCACAGTAGCAATCCAGTACTGCCTTGATAGTGCCGATGATGACAGTGACAATGACAATTTATGAGCGTTTACTCTTAGGTGGCTAAAACCTATCTAGAGGCTTTAGATAATGTGAATTCTCTTCACCTGCATGACAATCGCATAAATTTTAGCATCAATCTTTTGTGGAGATGAAGAAACCAAGTCACAGAGAAGTAAAACCAATTGCTTGAGGTTATCCTACTAGAAGATGGAAAAGACAGGATTGGTTGCAGCCACTGTGGAATGGGAGACCCTGTTCTTACCCATTACACTCTACAGTCATCATCTTGACCCTGTTGTGTGGAGAATTCTCAGGTGGTCCTTCCTATCTCCTGCTGGGGGTTTGCACAGACTCCAGATTCAGCAATCACAGCATTTCCTCCTATATTCCTATGGAGAGAGTCTGTCCGAACATATTTATCTATAACAGTGTTAGTGAGTTCCTCTACTCTCTCAGCATTTCCACCAACACATGTATCCTGGTACATGCCTCAAGGTGTGTGAATCACAGCACACCTCACTATGTCTTGGGGCAGTGTTCCATTTGGAACTTCAGGACAGTGTTGTGCCTTGCCTCAATCCACTTCTTCCTGGCTCCATCTTTCAACACTGAAGCTGTGTATCTGTGAAGTCCCTGCAAGCCATGTTTTACAAAGTCATAAAAGAGGCATGGTGGGGAAATGTATCACAAAAGCACAAAAGAACCCCTTCTTAATGCCAGAAATAACTCAGTAAATCAGGATAAATTACGTTGCAGATATACAGAGTTGATTATGTTTGGCTGTGATCTCTTTCATCTCTCGTCTCAACATTCTCTCCAGGAGCTCAGCTACTTAAACCAAAAACTATTACTCTATGATGAAGTCCTGGCCAGTGTTATCATGCATAATTCAGAGTACAATTAATATATTTAAATTTTTGCTCAGAGTCAAAGGACGATGTTAGTTGGCAAATCTTCTGGATCAATTCTGTCCTTTTTGATTCACTGTGATGGTGATCATATGGGCAGTGTTCAATGCAGTGTTGTAGAAAAGGCTTAATATGCTACATCTCATTCTGTATCAATCTGGACTGGGTTTTATTACTATCTTTTTTTCTTTTTTGAACTCTGGAATTAAATGTATCTCTGTTTTTTGAGAATAGTTAAAAATTTTTCAATGTTCATTATTTTATGTTAAAGTTGGGTGATATTCTTTTGTAATCACAGTCATATTGAATGAGTTAACACTATGTATTCAACATGTGTTTAGTTAATGTATATAGTTTTTCAGACACAGTGTTATGTAAAACAGCACCCAGACATATGAAGGTTCTGCTTCCATAGAATTTAAATTATAATTTGAGAGAAAAGAGAAATGATGGTGGAAAAGTGCTGAAATGAACAAGATTTAAAACAGATTGAGTGTCATTGAAATCAATGTTGCTATGATAGATAATACCATGGCAGGGTGATGGGACATGTCTTTGTATAGATGAGTTAGAGAAGACCTTTCCAAGGAAGTCATGTTTTCCTTAAGGCTTGAAAGACACGGAGAGAGACATGTAAAAACTTGGTGAAAAGCATCTTGGAAAAATGGCGTCTGAGGTCTCAAGGTAAGAGTGAATTTAATATGTGCCTATGGAGGAAAATGAAGCCAGCATGTCTGGGGATAGGGTGAGGAAGGGTAGGCTAGAAAGTGGAATGAAAGTAGGTGTGAGAGGTATGCATGACATAGACTGTGTCAACCTTTGCAGGTAAAGTGTTATTTATTTATTCATCTACTTACTTGCTTACTTATCAATTTTTCACTTATTTGGAAGTAATGCTGGAAGTCCCTAAGACTAAATATCACAGTAAAAATGTTCTAATTCAAGTTTTCCAAAAACCTTCTGGCTATTGTGGTGAGATAGGGTAGTGAGAAACAAGACTAGAAGCAGGAAAAACAATGAATTGACATTTGTATTAATACATGTGAAATGTTTTAAGCACAGTGTAATAGGTAAGCCTATGAAAGAATCAGCAAATGTGACTTGAGTGACTGCATGCAAAGTGTGCCAGTCTTCACAGCTGTAAAATGCTCTGAGGCTTCTGCACCCTACATACTTGCACATGTTCTAGGAAACATTCTTCTATCTGTGTCTACTCTTCAATAGTTTCAGATATTAGTCTGGTTACTGCACCTTAAACACAAAATTCTTAGCATTAAAGATCTCATTCTTATCATTCCCACCATTTTGTAACTCTATCTCTGTTTCTTCATAAATCATGAATCAACTGAACAAAGATCTACAATTTTGTCAGTGTATTCCTCTGCTAGGGACGCCATACCTAGTACCACCGTTTGGCAGATAAAAACCTCAGAATTTTAGTTTAGTGCATTTTTAGAGGCTAAAAGTCCATGATCAATGTGTTGAAAAATCTGTTTTCTTACAAGGCCTCTCTGAATGGTAGATGTCTGTCTTCTTGTAACTTTACATGATATTTTTTCTGTGTGTACACATCACTGTTATCCCTTTGAGTGCCCACATTTTCTGTTCTTACAAAGCACTATTACTGTTGTATTGGGAATACTCTGCTAGCATTATTTTTAGTTGATTGCCCTTTTAAACACCTGTATCCAAATATAGTCACATTCTCAAGTACTCAAGTATTGGTTACTAAATTTAAAAATAGGAATTTTTGATTTACTTATTTTTTTGGTAGTGTGTGTGTGTGGTGTGTGTGTGTGTGTCTGTATCTGCGTGCATGTGTCTGTGTGTCTTTCTCGTTTTCTCTTGGTGCTTGGGCTTGAACCCAAAACATTCTACATACTAAACATATGCTCTGTTGTGAGTACCATGGAGCTAGCTCCCAACCCCAAAACAATGCTTTAAAGACAAAGTTCCACCACATTGTCTAGGTTGCCTCCAAATTTCTGACCTTAATCAGTCTTCATTTTTCAGCTTCCCAAGCAGGTAGGGCCTATAGTACAAGTCTCTGCACCTAACATACATCTTGCAGAAACAATTCAGACAATAGTAGTTACTATTAAATGCAGAATATATGACATATGCTAGGCATTCAATAAATGTATATTGATGAATCTTATTTTCAAGCATTTAATAATTTAATAATAATTATATTAAACATATATGTTGATATTCTCTTTATTAATTTTAAGCATTTTGACTATTGAATGATCCAGGATTTGAACACTGAGTTCAGTTTACTTTACTGCAAATTCAACAATTAAGTGGCGATATACTTCCTTATTACCAAGATTCAAAAGTTACTGCCTGTGAGTATGTTACTAAATCTTGGGGTTCCAATTAATGTCCCTTTTTTCCTTCAGAACTCTGAAGTGCACCGACGTGTACTTTTGTATAATGAGCTGAATGAGACACTCTCAAAGTATTACCCTGAGAACATTCATTAACTTTTGTGAATGTTTTGTACTTTTATCTTTTTATTTTGAATATATTCATATGACCCCCTTATCATTATGAGCATTATCCAAAGGCTTTGAAGTTGTGACTGCAAGCTACAATTATCTGCAATTTTCAGTGGAGTGATCTGTTTTTAACATGTACCTGGTCAGATCATTGCCCTCCTTTCAGTCTATTCATAGGTGTCCCTGCCCTTAGATTGAAAGTAATAATCTTTACCATGATCTCTGATGTCCTCTGTATTCTCATTTACTTCACTGGACGTGGGCCCTAAAACACTTTCCATGAGCTCTGGCTGTGGCAGAATATCTTTGCTCATTTTAAGTTCCAAATATTACAGCTTTAAACATGTGCTATTATCTCTGTGAAAAAAGTCTTCTCTTCTTTCTCATTTTGCATTCATCCAGTGTTATATAAATTTCTTTAGCTTGAGTTTTTTGGGATCTTTCCAGTTCCCTCAGACTGGCAGATGTATGTCAGTAGTATGTTCTCTTCTGCGTCATTCACTGTACTTTGGTTCTGTCAAGGGTTAAAATAAATTTGCATGGGTTTGGCTAACACATACTTCCATACTGGACTGTAACTACCAAGAAAGAGTTATTGACCTCTTTTTGTTTTTTGGTTCATTCTTGCATCATGAGAGTTTATTTAGTTTTTAACCATTAGTTGGTTCTCTATGAAAAGTTTTTAATAGTAAATAAAGCTGAGAATTGTAGAAGCACCAGTTTACTTCTTAGTAATCCCAAAATGAGTAAGATCACCCCCCCAATATCTAATCCCATTTCCTCCACTGAAGTGATTTTAAATAGATAATTTGGGAGAATATAAAATCCATGTTGGAAAATAAATAAATAAATAAATAAATAAATAAAATCCAAGTTGGATTCTAGACCTAAGAATAAATCTACCATAGTACATTCAAATTTCAGCTCACCTGCTATAATTATCAGCTCAGTTGAAGAGCTCTATTACATGTCAGACACAATTTACCCCAAAATTCACATTTTATATGAAAAAGTCTTTAGGAATTATGGCATTAAATTCCAAGCCCCAATGGTGTCAGTGACAACATTCCACATAACTTGAAAGGGTTTTGATAGAAATAATGCTAAATATTGTCTCTATTTTTATGAATCACCAAAGAATGCCATGCACTTTAAAAATTGGGTAAAAAGTACTATTTGGGATATGGACATATATGAATGGTAAATTTATTCTCAAAATAGCTTGTATCACTGTCAGCCATTACAAATTTAATATTTCTCTGCAATGCCATGAAAACTATCCATTCTGTGCTTCTTTCCTGCTGGAGAAATACAGAAATCTTAAGACACACTGAAATAAAATCTTCAGGCTTAATTGGGTGACAGGGAAGAAGCAGAGAATTATCGTTTATGGCTGAGTTTTCAAGACTCACTGAGATGACTGTAAGGAATGACATCTATACCTTCCTTCAAGTTGACATTTATTTATTAATGAAGGTTCAGAATACTCCTCATCTGGTTAGTTAAACCCTTTGCCAACATCAATAGACACTGACACTGTGCATCTTACCCACAGCTACCTTTGCTAGCAGTAAACAAGAGCTTTGACCCACAGATTTAAAAATTACACACACATGGGCCTTCACTCTGGCATTACCAGGGCTGAGCCAAGAATATGTGTGTTTCACCAAGCTTAGCAAGTGCCTTTTCATACTGTGAAAACCAAAGATCTGTTTGCAAATCAACCAGGTGTGTGTGTGTGTGTGTGTGTGTGTGTGTGTGTGATGCTGAGGAAAACATGCCTCTCTGTGAGTGTTGGAAAAAGATATCAGAATGTGGAAGGAAACTAACTGCAGAGATTGTATCTGAATGTAGTAAGTTTATTCGGTGTGCTGAGCAATCAGTACTTAATCTGTAACCAAACTATGATTCCAGATTCAAGTTAAAATGTCTTTGTTTCTTCATAGTGTCTTGACTAAAGTATGTTTTAAGTTTCAGTATTTACTTGATTCATTCCTGAAAACCAATCAATCAAGTCTCTCAAATTGAAAGTGATTTATACTTTGGAACTGACATACACACACACAGTGACAGTGAACCTATGTGTGCTGCAGACAGATATTTGTTGCAATTGGACACTCCAAAAGCTTGGCCACCGTCCTATCACCCCCTCCCACAAACACATGTACAACCTAAAGTTGAAAGGAAAAAAACTTTTTTTTCAGTTATTCAGGCTATCTCTTTGTCAGAATTTGAATAAAGTAAACAAAATCGTATATTGACTAAGCAAAAATAAAATCTAGTACTATTTAAATAATATTTTCTTGGTAAGTTATTCAGTGGTGGTATATGAGGCAATTCTTCTTTACCAGTGGAGGTACAGCAGGCTCGTGGTGTGGTAGAAAGTGCTGAGGTTTTAGTATTGCATTTTTATGTTATAAATTCTATATTTTCCTAGTTCTTCAGCAATGCGAAAATGGTAACAATTAGTTTTAGCAACTTAAAAAAAATTTTCACTAATGGTAACTCTAAGTATGAAGAGAAATTTTTGTGCATAAAATAATGTTCTGTCCTTGGTAATAGGTCATGCCCAATTAGAAAGTTTTCATTTTCATTTTCTTACATATTTTTATTTTAGATTCCAAGATGCAATGAAGACCCACCCCAGAGAGAAGTAATAGTATGGGTGGGCAAGAGGAGAAATATGTAATTGCAGTATGGTATATATAGGTGCACTGATAAATATATTTACAGAATTTCCACAGAGAAAGGCCATACATAGAATGTACAAAAGAAAATTTAAGGTGGGAGGTTAACATACTAGCAGTTCTCAAATGATGAACAATTTAAACATATAATTCTTTGCCATTTATTTTTGACAAATTCATCTGCTAGGGTGCTGTCAAAGTATAAAAAGCTATTTAAATATTATTAGTATGATTTTAAATATTTATATTCATTTAATAAAGTAATATGGAGACCACATTTTACATACAAACATTTACCCTAGAACATCTCTCCCACCTAGAAGAGAGTTTTAAGTGTAGCAGTGTTTCAACCATTGTGTGAGAAGCAAAGAACTGTAAGATTTTGAATAGGTTAGTGCCATAATCAGACTTGCATTTCCAAAGAATCCCTGTGGCTGCATTATTGAAAACAGATTTTGGTAATGCTCAAGTTAAAAGCAGATAGACTAGTGAGAGATTGTTCATTAATCCACATAAGTCGTGAGCTTGCCTTGGTTCATGATGGTAGCCATGGAGGTGGTAAGAGGTAGTTGAACTTGGATATATTTTAGTACCAACTGTATTCTGAATCTTACAAAATTCATACACTAACACAATATTCAAATGTTTAGAAGCATAAACTGATTTGACAGTTTGGAAAACTAAAGGAAATTCAAAAATAATATAATATAAAAATCATCTTAGTACAATAATATACTACAATATAATTTACTTGAAAAAATGTACTCTCACAGTACTGTATATGGCTCATGCATAGAAATATGTGTCTATATAAGTAAAGAAACAGATTTTATGGACACACAATAAATTAATGAGATTTTTTTAAAATCTACTAACAGAATAGGAATGAGAGGAAGTTGAACTGGAGAAGAGAAATAAAAACCAATTCGAGTTATGTGCTATGTTGCATTTTAAAGAAAAAAAATGAAACCTATGTTAATAAATGTCAAGGATACAGCTATATAATATAGAATGTTTTTTGCATTTTTCCCTATATTTTAATTTAAGCAGTGAATTAAGCAAATTTTTATTGCCTAGACAAAATACTTTAACACACGCAATTTAAAAGACGAAAGGTTTATTTTAGCTGATAGTTCCAGAGATTTTGATCCAAGGCAGAGACATCATGGGGGAAGGGCATGGAGAAGGAAAGCAGCTCGCCTTATCACAGCCCGGAAGCAGGAAGAGAAGGACAGAGGAGGAGGCAAGAATATATCTTTCCAGGTTAAGCTTGCAGTAACCTACTTCTTCCCACCCAGTTCCAATTTCTGAACTGAACCCTTAGCTGTAAACTCCTCATTGGATCAAACCATGAAGGAGGTTACCACCCTCATGTTCTGTCTCTCAGCTGTGAACACAGTTGCCTTGGGGAGTCAAGCCCTCACTCTATTTGTCTTGGGGGGCACTTTATACCTAAGCCATAAGAAATAGAAATGAAAAGAATATAGAGATTTTAAGAAGTCTAACTCCCTGTAAGTAAATGTGGGTATCCCTTGTGTTAGGCAATATCTGAAACTATTTTAAAAATGGCCCTGAGGGTTAAGAACATGGTCTGATTAGATGGGAAAGGTGGCTTGTCCCTTATGTAGTGTTTAAATGTATGGTGATATTTTAATGGGCATGCAATCAAGAGAGCAATTCTTTCAAACCACAACAGGGACAAAGAAAAGAAACTTCTAAAAAACTTTTGAAAAGAGCCTTGAATTTCAACTAGAACCTAGAACCAATTAATAAGCTCTGCTTACTCCCATCTACCCTCTACAAGGAGAGTACAATTCTTATCACTGCCATGGTGATCTAATATTGTGCAGAAAAGAAGTGAAGAAAATATATTTAAAGGAATTTGTTATGGATTTATGTACAAATAGACATTGGAGAAAGCACATGAAAAGTTGATAGTATTAATGTTTTGCTAACCAGGGAATTAAATATGTATATGAAAGTTTGAAATCTTAAGATCTTCAAAAGCAAAAGATCAATCTAGATAGTTGTCTACTAAACACAATCAAAAACAACTGCCTAGTAACTTGACAGTCATCTGAGAAACTGTTTTCTAAGTTAGCAGGCTATTAATTATAACCTGGATGGCAGTACAGGAGCAATTTTAAATTGTACAGAGGCCAAGGGTAAACTGAATATCTGAACAGCCTGTCCTGATCAGGACATGGATTCCTTTGGTTTAGTACAAATTGCCTAAAAAGTTGGTATCCACCAGCAGCAACAAAGCAGTAACACACAAACACTTACCTCTGGGTGAAACATTGATAGGTCTGACTAGGGTACAGCTGACAGCCTTAGCAATCAAACTAAATACTCTATTGACACACTAGCTATTGAACTTTAGAGGTTCAGTCTTTAGAAATCAACTCATTTTCATATATCAACCTCTTTGATTCGAACCAGAGAAGCTGTAATATACAGTAAGTGAAACAAAAACGATTATGCTACCCAAGCTTTGTCTTGGTTTCTGATTGTTTATCCTGATGTGTCCTTAAATGATCACTGCCTTTTATTCTCACATTGCCTGATAAGCTTAGTTGCTAATAACCAGCAGAGAAGCAGAATGATGTAGCCCAACTGAGCATGATGTGCTGCCTATAACACTTCACTTGAGGTTTCAGTTTTTCTCTTTCCTTCAGCTGATCTCCTGTTCAAAAAGATCTTATGCAAATATTTCATTTTATTTCTATAACTTGCCCATCTATTTACCATCTAATTAGTCAATCCTTGTTGGTAGCAATCAGTAAGTGAGCAAGAAATCCAGAAGTCTCTTTCCCTGTTTTTTTTAGTACAGTAATTGTTTCTGTGAGCCCTATCACCATTTACTGGAGGCAGCTGGACTTGGTCTATAAATAGCTCTGTGAAATGATGGACAGTTTTCAAAGCCTGTTGGCATGGAATCAATACATGGCAGAAGGGACCATATGAATCAATTATATCACCCCTGGCAGGGTTACCATGGAAGCTCTAGTGCCTTATAACAGTTTGCTTCTCCTATCTGGATAGTAGTCTCTACATATCTTTAATTAGAATGGATGCAATTTATTTGGTAATGGAAAGCTTACTTGAGCAAGCTCTGTGAAGGTGTCAGACAAAATTCAACCAGCCATGCATATTCAGAGAAGACTAATGTGGAAATGCAAATGTTCCTTCTAATTTATTTGCTTACTGAAGAAAAAAAAGAGAAAAGTAAAAAGAGAAGGTCTTCGGTGTTAAGCTTTATTTGATTATAAGGAAATGGTGTTTGATACTCCATCTTTACTCAGACACAAAACAAGCACAAATTCTTAAAATAACTTTGGCTGTGCATGTAATAATACGCCATATGAATTTATGCAGTTTTTGTCTTATCCTGCCTTCTCATTAATATATAATAATTTAGCAAGTGGTATTTCTATACATTTAGTGAAAATGCACACAAAAATTCTCTCAATCCTAAGATCCTGCTAGGTAACTGCTAGAAGCCAAAGAATTGTATACCTTCCATTTCCTGTATTTCCTCCTTTGCTTTTTGAATTCTGCTTGTGGAGGGAGACTGTTTGCCAGCTGCCTTTCTGAACATTAAGTATTTTCTATCCTTTATCTACTCTATCAAAAAGGGTAACAAATAAACATAATTATTTATTATACCCAATAAAATATAATACCTCTCTACCTAAGCATTTGACCAACATTTTCCCTCATTGTTTTTACTAGTACCCTGTCAGGAGAGTCTCTTTAATTTATACATGAAGAAACCAGGTTTCAGAAAACTGAAGTGAATGGTCCAAGGTTAATAGGCCACCAAAAGATGAACCAGGCTGAAGCCAGGCTGCTTTTACTTTCAAGTCTTTGTTATTCTACTACCAAGGCCCTCGTCTTCCTTGGTTGTAGTTGAGCACACATGTACCACACTGTTAGACTTTATGACTCAGGTTTGAACAGAATATAGAAGAATATAGAGGAAAACAATAAACATAAAAAGCTACATTAGGTTGTCTTTATGACTAATGCACCAATAGAACTTCTGCTTATGAATGCTTGAATGACCCATTTGCAAGCTGTTGAGGAATTTAAATCTGGATGACGTCTCCACACAGTCCTTAAATTAACACACTAAGTGGCTTTTCTTCCCCCATTACCTCTGATTCTGCAGGACTTCTTTTGTGTCTAAGATGTTTAACAGTACTTTTTTAAAAAAGGATACAAAGTAAACTATATTTCTTCTGTCATTAGAGAACTGCTGCACAATCCCATAATAAACATGCTCTGGGCAAGTGGTTTTGTGTTATTCGCAAAAAGAAAACAAAGTTAGATCTACCAAGAATTGCATTTCATAGCCATGCTTGCTACTCACAATGGGTGAGTTTACCTGAATCTCTTGTCTGGCTTCTCACCAGGCTGTACCTTAGCCTCAGGAAACCACAGCCAGTAGGCCTGTATCCAATATCTCTCTAATGGCAGCACTGCATGGGAAATGTCCAGTGGAGAAGAATCTGATCTTCCAGTTTATACAAGATTTATCTAGCATCCTCTTGTTAATATTTCAAAGTGTAACTCTTCATAAATATAAACTACCATCCTTAACAAATCAATCTACTGGGGTACCATTGTGCATATTATAACATTCATCCACTGTTACCTCTCTCACACTTACCATCCACTGTTTTCTTTTCTTTTAAAATTGGAATAAACTTGGCTATCATGATTGGTCCTGTTGTCTACATTAGAAAGTCTCTCCAATGTATTCTTAATATCTACCTAGCAATTCTTTTTTATCCATTGCTTGAATAATCCTCAAGGTAATCTTGCATGTATTTGTATTTCATTAGCATCAATATTAGTATTTTTATTCTATAAATGAGAATCCAGACATTCAAAAATTTATGTTGTTTGCCCAGAGCCTGGCCACAAACTTCAGTCTTTTGGCTTTGAATCCTTTCTTCTCCTACTTCAGTTACAATGATACCAAATAACTTGACGATGTGTAATAGAGAAGAACAAATTTGCAAAGTAAATCCCAGCTGTTCTTACCACAAGAAATGAAAACAGATGCTAAGAAAAGCCAAACCTTAGATGTTAAATATAAACCTTCTTAGATCTCACCGATCATCTGCAGCAAGTTGCATTAAATTGGCTCCCCTCTCTGTCTCTACTTTCTAAAATATCAACAAAACTCTTACAATACATCTGTTTTTTTAAGGATATATGCTTATTTGCTATTAGGAAAATTGTTCATAAATATAATTTGTTCACTGAACCATTTTATCACATTCATGTAGATCAAGTAATGAAGAAATTGACCATATTTTCCTGCCCAATAATCTGGAAGCTTGCATTCATTTAAAGGGACTCTATCAACACAACTACACAAGATGCAATGATATCCTCACTACCCAGGAACATGTTGACTTGGGAATAAACTTTATCTGGCAAACATAATTAACACTTGGGTTGACAGCTAAGCACTTTGGGATATTCAGTGTTCAAATAATATACAAAGACTTCCTGGTAACAGGAATTTAGTCATTCATTCATAGTATGGGCTTTAGGACTTTTTGATCCAGTTTCTGAAGTTATTTTGGATTAAAGGATACTTTTGCATGGATTTAGTAGAAACTTATCAGCATTCCCTTGACAAAATTTCTTACCAGTGAGAGCTAAAACTGTTACCACAAAACCACATCAGTCTCTTTTCTCACTTTTACTTTAGTTGCAGATATTAATTATATCTCTCAAAACAGAAGACAATCAAATCTATGATTGCCTTTAAAAACTCCGTGCTGTGCTGTTTAATGCATAAAGCATAACTGTGTAAATGATTCCATTTTTCAGGCAAATATGTATAGAAAGACAGTATGTATATATATATGTATATATATATATACTCTATATATACTCTATATATATTCTATATATACTCTATATATTCTCTATATATACTCTATATATAGTCTATATATACTCTATATATACTCTATATATATTCTATATATACTCTATATATACTGTAAAGAAGGGGAATTTTAAGTTAAAAGAACACAGAAGTATCAACTTACTCTTCTTTTAGCAAAAATAAGATTATGTTTGAGATTCTGGAAAAAAAAGTAAAGAATTTTTTCTTAATTAGACTCAAATATAATGCTGTCTTCTTTTTGAGTTTTTGCAAGTGGTGATGCGGCTGCTGTATAAAAATAATTCTAATTCCAGAGAAAGGATCATCAATCATCCGGAAGCACTGAATTTTGTTTCCAACCTGTGTTGATTCATGAAATGTGAAATTTTGTCAGCAGTATGGAGATTCGCATTCTGCGAGATTTAAAATGTGGTGCTTTTTTCTAAGTTCTGAGAGCCACTTATATGAGCTCAAACTTTCTAGATATTAAGCTTTAAGAGCTCTTCTGCCCTTTGTATTATCTAAAGGGTTAGTGTAGATGGATCCTGGAATAAGCCTTGGCCTTTCTGATGATGAATTTGGATATTAGGGATCAATGTTCAGGTTTCCATAATGTAATCAGCCTCCTGCAACCATCCCGCTCTCGGTCATAGTTTGTCCCCATCACATCCCATAAACCTGAGACCAGACTTCCATACATGCTCCCAGCTCACAAGTAGCTGCAAACAGTAGCAGCTAGCATCGAGTGAGAATTTACCGTGTGCTGGTTGTGCAGGTAAAACTTCATCCGTATTGTGCAATCTGTTCCTCTTTATGAGGGAGGTACAGTATTGAAACTATTTTTATACTTTTTAGTACAGAAACAGAAATTAGGTATCGTGTCTAAGCTTATAGGGATAACATGGGGAGCCCAGCCATGACACACAGGGTGATTCCAAAGCCTTTCAAATATAATGCCTGTTTCCTGCTCTTTCCCCGCGGGCGCCCTCTCTCCTGAGTCTCATTTTCTACTGGTTTCCCATAAGCCAGTCGTGAGCACTGCATGCCATCACACTGTTGACCCGCTTGCCCAGAATGTTACCTCCTTTCCCGTCCCGTTTACTCACATGCCATAAAGGTTTCTGAGCGATCACAAGTGTCATTGTCCCAGAGTAGCTCACTGGGACATTTCATTCCTGTACTCCCAAACCACTTAAAGATCTTCCTTGGTAAAAAGTCAGAATCTGAACGACTATGTCTGTTATGGAGAATCCTTCATAAATTAGTTCCTGCAAAGCCCCACTTGGATATGTGGCTGAACTGTTTATTGGGCCTCACTCATGCTCAGCCCCAACACCGCCACAAGTCAGTCACACCCTCTAGCCACCCTTAGGACCTAGGTCCCTGCCCACCAAGTTACTCAGAGGTTTTGACGTGGAACTGTCTTCTGACTCTTCCGCGTTGCCAAGTTTTACGGCTCTGTGCTACCCTGAAACAAATCTTCACCTCATTTCACGCCTTTATTTTACGCTTCTCTGCAAAATTACTGGTATACATTGCTTCCGGTTTTCCTCCCTGACCTCTGGAATTCTCTCTGCTCAGGATGTTGTTGTTGTGATCCCAGTCGCCTCGCTGATGCTGCAGCCAGTGATTTGCTCTCCTTCCTCAGCACTCCAGCATCCTTCCTTAGGTTTTCCGGGTGTGCCTCCCCTGCCTTCAGAGGCCTCCTGAGTCTCCCAGCATCTCACATCCACCTTCCTTCAGAGCAGGATGCAAGCAGCGTCTTCTTGGCTCTCCCTCGCCTGACTGCCCATTTAAAGTAAGAAAAGTTCTCAACTTTCATCATAACCGGGCCTCTTCTTTCCTGCATGCTTCTAGTGGCACTGAGAACTTATTTTTTGTATTTTACTGCATTTTAACAAATAGGTAAGGATATCTTATTTTACTTACGGGTTTTTGATGTTACTTTGAAAATTTCACTACAAGGGAACAGGTAAAGTCAACCTGGTCAGGAATTGCCCTCTGGGTTTTATGGCCGTGTACTGTGGTATCTGGCAAAGTCCCAGAGACACAGAATAGGCCCTCAGTCAGCACTCAGTAAAGAACACCGAGTCCCCTGGATTTCCATGACTGGGCCCCATGGTTTGATTTCTTTTTGTGATTTGTATTGCCTGTTTTCAATACTGAGTATCGTTTATTATCTCTCTACACATAAATGCTTGACCATCTTTTAAGGCCCAGTTTAAATGCTGTCTTCTGTGTTTTCCTGTTAAAGATAATTTAGATTGAGGGTTTGATAAGCTTGTCTTATCTCATTTGTAAGGGTGGATGATTACAGTTCTTACCTCTTATGGTCATCAAAAGAATTAAAGGAATTGGCGAGTAAGTGCTCTTAAATGCTTATCTTGGTAAAGGACACTTTAGAAAAATCTCAACTAATTTTTTGTAGTATTCCTAATTCCTCTGTCCCTAAACCACATACCTAACTTATGCATTCACCCTACAAACAAATGTCAGTTCAATTTAACTCTCATAACATCTTCAGTAAGTAATATTTTTTAAAAAATTATACTTCAGGGCATTCAATCAGGTCATGTTAGTTCCTCAAGATTACTTAGGTATTAATCAGTAAAACTGCAATTAGGTCTGCCTAACTGTAAAATTTTGCTCTGCATTACTTTACTACAACCACAAATGAAGGAAGGAAGGGAGGGAGAGAGGGAGGAAGGAAGGAAGGAAGACAGGGAAGGGAAATGGAGGAAAGAGGGAGGGAGGGAGGGAGGTAGAATGAATGCAGGAATGGATAAATAGATGGATGCATGGATGACTCTTCTTGGCCATTCTAACATACATTCTCTCTCCTAATAACCTCGCCTCTATTATCTGGAATATATACATACAGACTTGCTACAATGTTTTGACAATTACCAACACAATGACTAAAATTATGTCAGCATTTTTCTTTCTTTGTTGCTTGTTTTTAACTAGATATACATTAAAGTAAGCATCTTATCTCTTTAAATTGACACTGCAGGGGCCACTTTTTCTGTAACATTTTTAACTAAAGGAAGGAATAGGTAATATAGTACAGTAAACAGATGAACAAGCTCTGGGACCAGCCTGCTAGGATCTATTGAGCTATTCCACTGCTACTTGTGTAACTGTAGCCAATTACTTAACCTCTCTTAGTGTTAGCTACCATGGCTGCAGGATGGAGATAATATTTTAATTCTAATCTGACTTAATATAAATGATGGGGTCAATAAATGAAAAGATTTTTGGACCTAGCAGCTAGAATATTTCCAAGATGTTGTAGCTATTTTTCCTTGGGGCATATACTTTAATTCACAAATGATTTTAAATGTCACAAATCAGAATTTTTCTTTTATGTATAGTCCAGCCAGTATTATTTCCATTAAAGTGACCACGTGTGTTGTTTTGGTGAGTAACAAACTCAATTCCAGCCACTCCAGTAAGGCCATCTCATGCACTGTCTCCATTCATCACTCTGATACAGCAGGGTGCAACTCCAATCAACTTGCATCTTGGAGACTCTCATTCTGACAGTGGTAGAGCTTAGATTCAACTCAGCTCTTTCTGAATCCCAAGTCAGACCTCTTTTAATATCTCTAGTCTTACCACTTTGAACTCCCGTTTTATTTCAGTCTGGCAGGAGGTGCCAAGTTTTAGAAAAATAGTTTGCTTTATTTTACAGTTTTTACCAGTTATAGACTATAGGGAATCACATGCATTTTTGTTGTCTTGAATCAAATGCAACAGAACAGAAAGATGTCAGACTGTGAATCAGCCCAGAGGACTCTGTGTTTACAAGCTAGTATTACTTTTGACTTTGCATATGTAGACTTAAAAGTATCCCTGACAGGTAAAACACGGCTGTGTCTTCCTTCAGTGGGAATCCTACAGTAGAATTTCCACTAGTGATAACTCCCCCTGGAGCCTTGGTTTTCTGTTGTCTTATTTGAAACTGTTGGCAGGTTGGGTGAAATTTTTATCAGTGTCCTGTTGGAAGGGCTGGGGGTGTGTAGCTTGATGGTAAAGTGCTTGTTTCATGCTCAAGGCACTGTGTTCAATTATCAGCACTGAAGGAAAAAGAGAAATAATCCTATGGGAATGGTGAATGTTCTCTAAATTGCAAAATTATTCTGGACATAATTATCTGTCTTTGCCAGGAATTAATATCTTGGCCCACTCTTTGCTTTGATCTTTCATTTTCAAACATTTTGACTGTAGTAAATGTATATGATTTTGTGAAGCCACAGAAAAATGCCTCGTTTTTATTCTCATAAAAACTTAATATAAAAACAGGCAAACCAAACAAGCAGAGTAACATAAAATAGGGTAGGATCAGGTAGGTATACAAAGGAACAAGAAGAACAAAATAAATATAAGATGTTGTGTGACAAGCCCACTTTTGTATACTTTGTCACAGTACTTCGACCAAAAATAAGGTAAAATTGCTGTCATAGGTCATTTGTTCGGCTGTAGCAAAATGCTTGAGATTGGGCAATTTATAAATGAAAGAAATTTATTCCCCCAGGATCCTGATGATTGGAAAGTGCAAAATAAAGATACTAGAAGGTTCAGTATCGTTGTGGGCTGGTGCCTCTGCTTCCAAGAGGGTATCAGGAATATTGTGTCCTTCAGAGGACACAAATATGTCCTTTGATGGGAGAAGGGCAGAGGACAATGAACCCACTTCTTCAAGCCTTTTAATAAGGGCCCTAAGCTCATCAAAGAGGGGGTGCACTCTCACTGCTAAATCATATCAGAGAGGCCCTGCCTTTTTACACTAACACATGGGTGGTAAAACTACAATATGAATTTTAGAAGACACATTCAGACAATTGTCTGTCTGTCTAGCTGTCTATCTGTATGTGTGTGTGTGTCTGTCTCCCTGCTTTTTTGGATGTGATTAATGGACACCAAACTAGAATTCTGTTGAAACATTATATTTGTACATTTTTGTGGAGTATCATACAATAATTCAATGCATGTGTACAGTGTGTGATAATCACTTCAGGGTAATAAGCATTCCCATCTCTTCCAACAATCATTTTTACACACTTGGAATTTCAAACTGTCTTAGTCATTTTCAAATAAATGTATTATAGATGATTTTTTTCCCCTGTGGTAACCCTACTTTGTTAAAACAGAACCAGCAGTGGTTTTCCACTCAGTGGCGTTACAGTGTCTTTTGCTGAGCATCTTTCCTTCTCCCCTTCATTGCCCTTGTCAGTGTTTCTGAGATCCCTATAACCAGACTCAAAACACCCATTCAGTTTATGTGCTGTATCCCATCAAAACAGAAAAACATCATTTTGCTACAAAATTTACTTTGTACAATAGGGAAACGAAAACATTGCACCAGATGTTCAGACATCAACCTAGACCAAAGAAACGTGAAATGAATGACCTTTCCAAAGGCGGAAAAGAATTCCTCAGAAATGGGTGCTGTGCTCCTCTATCACTATGGAAAGGACGGGGACTGTGATGTTTTGCCCTGCCTCATCCATAGTTTAACTGCTTGGAAATGTTAGAAAGGGCTGTGAAGGTATCTTCTCCATCTTTGGATAATAGCTGCCTGTTCCAGGCTTTAAAGAAAAAAACAAAAAAACGAATGTGTGTATTGTGTCTTGCACTTTCTGAGCTAGTCAGTGTGAGAGCTTTTTGCAGCCTCGTTCTTAGGGTTCTCTACCTGTTCTCTCCTAGCACTTGCAGTCTAGTTATGCTAAGTGTAAAAACAGAAATCTCCAGTTCAAGCTCTAAAATCTCAGCAATTCCTTTGTTGTTTCCTACCTGGCTTTCTTTTTTCTTTTTAAAGCTGAAGACAAGTCTGTAAGGAATATTTTAATATAAAGAAGACATATTTACTCAAATGACTAAACATTCGGTAGTATTCATGACCACTGTGTTGCAGTGAACCAAGCAATACAGATTATAGACTTCAGTGCCTTATTTTTTACACTTTTTAAGAATTGGTTATACAGATTAGTATGTATTTCAGTTGGCAGATCCATACATACACATAACATACTTTGATCATTTTTAAAAGGAAGGTGGCTCTTTGTTTGCCAAACCAAACATGTAATAATTACTTCTTCTGGCACCTAAGACAGCTGACCAAGGTTAGTGTATTCCCAAAAGCTTCTAGACCTTTATTTTATCACTGGGACTAGAATTTGTGAGATGTTCAAAAACTGCAACTTGTGGATCTTTATTGATCATAACAGAAGACTTTCTCTGTATAATCCACATTTATGAGCATAAACGTGGCCAAATCTTATGCCAGATAATCACTTACTCATAATTCAGACACCATCATGGTAAGAATATGAAAAATAATGGCAGAAAAAATACATAAAAGCAAGACCTTGCAATTTCACATATTGCAAAATATGAATATGCTTGAATTAGATAGGATCTGCTTAAAACTGGGATATGAGTGTTTCCTTAATGGACCCATTTGTATCATGGATTTCTAACCATTGTTGCATGATTTCCAGTCCAAAGGTGTTTTAGAGAGATACTCACTTCCAAGGTTAATAATGGCAATAGGAACAGAATAAATAGCGATAGGATGAGAAGAAAAATAGAATAAGAAACAAATTGCAGATGGCTTCAGTCTTGTCACACCTAAATAAGATGGTGAAAATCTAACTGTTTCATGTATGAGATTTGATGTTTAATGTATTTATTACATAATCATACATTTGAACAGCAGAGGTAACCATAGGAATCTTGAACCTCAAACATTTCAGCACCTCTATGCTCCACATGGAACTCGGCCCCATGGGAGAAAACTCTCCCCCTTGGAATAAACCTGCATTTCTAGTCTTCTTTTCCATCCCTGATTTCCTACCATATCAAATGTGGATAGTAGGTCCCTGTCCTCTTTCCTTCACTCTCCTATTTTCTGTCCATCTGCAGTAACCTTTCTTACCTTGATCTCTACCCTTCAAAGTCCTCCTCATATTCCTTTGCTGTGAAGATGGATGCCTGAGTGAATGCCACTTTTCATACTATAAAATCACCCTGTTTTGTTAATTATTAATTAGTGTCTCATTGTTCTTATCTCATGTTATCTGTTACTACAGTTACTTTCATTTGTGTCTCTTCATGATCTACTTTCCTATATGATTCTTTAGATTCTTTTGAGCTTGTTCTGGCTTCTGTCTTTACCACAATACACATGCATTTATTACCATTCAATCATTCATTTACTTATGTACTGTAAAATACATGCTATATCATAAAAAGGTTGGCTTATTCTGAAGCACTATATTAACTGATATTCTCTACCTATAATTGTTATGTATAGTTTTCATCTTCCACATATATACAGATAGATTATGTCACACAAAGCTATTTTCCCAGAACAATGTTAATGCACTGTTATTATAGCTCTTGTCATTAAATGATAGGATTCTGCCTTCCACATATTTCTAACAAATCCCTTTTGGCAGAAACCATGCCATTCAGTTTTAAACTCCCAGTACCTTGCACTTAACAAGTTTTCAGTAAATGTCCACTCAGTAAACATCTGTGGGTGGATACATTGGTAGCTGGAACAAATGCATGAATGAAGTTAAGACTTTTTTAAAAAGAAGAAGTAATATGATTTCTGTAAGCTTAATGTGTTTAGAATCACGAAGTCACGTTGAAGTTATATAATCATTGTAATGTGACAGAATTTTAATAATAAGAATTACAAAAGAAAGGTCACCAAGGTGCAGAAACATTTAAGCATTACATTATCTTAGTTTAAAGATGAGTAAATCTGTCCTGTGCATTTGGATCCCCCCATGCTCCCCGCCATTACAACCAGAAACATTCACATTTGTCAGATCTCCAGGCTCTGCATGCTTCTCAAAGGGTCAGCCTCTTTCTCTGATTAGGGAAGATAGAGAGTATTTACTCCCTGATTTGGGAAATTGGTGAATCAATATTTATGGTTTCTGTGGCTAGATATTTACATTTTGCAGGTACTACAGAAAAGCAATGGAGATAATTCCTAAGGGTGCTCTTGAAATCCTTAAGAAGGCCTGGGGCTGCACACCTTAGGTGACGGCGAGGGTTGTATCAAGCTACATTATTTCCTTGAGCTCCTACTGTTCACAGTGATGGTGATGAGATGATAAGAATCCAAATCATCATCTTCAAATCACAAATGTCTGTGAGTACCTATCATGAAGTCAGTGATGGTATATTGCAGCATAGCTTGAAACTAAGAATTTCACAAAATTCAATCTGTCCACTTCCTGAAGAAGAGCTCTGTAGTTTGCAAGATAATGCAAGTTTTTTATGTTATAGATGAAAAAGAGAATGGAGACACCTGGTGATTTTCCTAATATTGATGCCATTGGTTAAAAAGCTAGACTGTGAACACTACATTCTTGGTTTCCTGCATCACAAATATACATATATATTACAAGGAAAAATCCCTGCAAGGCTGGAGCAGGTTTGGAGAATATTCCTTATTCTCACTCATGGAGATACAGAACTAGAAAGCAAGCCAGTAATAAGGTCTAAGAGTGGAATTCAAGTCTACACCTCAAAAAGCATACCTGTGCTATTAAAGCTTTCTGTTATTGTACAAAATACCTGAGATAATCAACTCACAAAGAGGAAAAGTTCATATAATTTCACAGCTGGAACAATGCCAATGTCCCCCCTGCATGTGAACAGAAAGACCTATTGTTGTCAATTGCTTATCTGATGATGGTCCAACCACAAGAAGTTTTAATTATATCTCAGTAGGGCTCCAAACTGGGGACTTCTCCATTAACACATAGGCCTTTGTTGACATTGCAATTGCAAACTGTAGCAATATCCAGGTGTGTAGTAGGATAAAGAAATGCCATAGGGCTATGGCAGACAAGGTTCAGGAAAATGAAATGATACAGAGGAGAGGAGAGAATGTGAGACCAGATAGAAAAACACCCAAATCCGACTTCACTTTCAATAATTGCTTTGTGGTCTTGAATAAGTTACTTAACCTCTCTAAGGCTCTACTTCTTCCTTATCAAAAAGTGTTCAGCACTTTAGGTCACTGAATTATTGCAATCTTCACCAACTATAATAAAATAAATGAGCCGGAGAGTTGGCAAAATAGCAGAAAAAAAATTCTTGTACTCCGTTGCAGGTTTTTTATTTTCTTCCTTAGATGTGCTGTGTGACAGGCAAAACCCACATACAAGGCTGGGTGAGAGTAAGCTGATTTGTGGTTTTAAATTCAGTGTCACCACCATTGGTTAAGCAGCCCACAATGATATTTCTTTCTGTTCACATGCAGCTGAGAGGCTGAAGTTGTCTACTTGGCTTTATATCTGAGCCATCATGCTGACTTTAGTCATTGGAGGAGGCAGGGTTGTAGACAGGGACAAAGATTTAATGTGTGTTACTTTGAGTCAGGCAGAAGTGTTTTAACCTATCCTTATCTGAATCCTAATAGGTAGCGATCAATAATCTCACTTAGCAGATGTGACTACTGAGGCTCACCTATGATTACTCTACTCAAGATCATGTAGATAGGCACCTGCAGATGCAGAAATGAAATAATATGTATCAGACCCCAAAGACCATGCTCTATCTAACATTTCTTGTTTCCCAACATTAATGGTTTTCAGTGATTCCTTCTCAGTTTAGTTCTTACCAATATCAATTGTCAGGACTGTAATTTCTGGATCAAGAGACAAGGTTCATTGCTTTCTCAACCATGAGATCCCTCATCTGGACCCACACTGTGGCATGTCTGTAGTTTCCCCATCACTATATGATAACTCATCTATATAATTTCCTGATAACTGGAATAGACATATTATAAAGCTGTTTATAAATTCAAAGCAATATGTAAACAATATATTGCTTTGAATTTAACATTCCTTTCCTTCACTAAACAAAGCAGAGTTGAATGTGTTTCTGTTTCTCTGAATTATATGAGTTTTCATATCTTATTCCAGCTTTATTCCATCTCTTCTTCATTCTCTCTGAAGTAAACTATCTTGTCTACACCAGAAAATATCTAGTTCGTGAGTCATTAGGTAAATATTTTTAGGGGTTCTTCTAGGTAAGGTTGGTCCCTTGAACTGGGATGAGTGAAATAGGGAAGAGAAAGATGAGTTTTGCATTCATTGCTTCATTTATTCCTAAGGAAAAAAATATAAAGTAATATTAATTTTAGTTATGTATGTGAACCACCAATGGCTACTGCATATACAAAAGAATATATTCATATTGTTAAATATGTTAGTTTGTATAACTTACATGATTAAGATACTGTTTTGATCTAGTTCATTCTTTATTCCCTTTGTAATTCCTGGAACATGATTCAATTTCAGTGAAAAAAAAGAAAATAAAAAGGGAAATAAAAATGGGGAAATAAAGTTTGAAAGATCTTCAAGTTTGAGCTTTTAGACGATTTAGAAGTCATAGCTAGTTTTGCAGACAAAGCAAACTTTAGGTTAAACTCAAGAAATAGTTTCACTGACCAAACCCTAGTACCAGCTTTTGTGTATTACTTGTATGTTCAATGAGAAAAAGTTCACTGAGGCAGGATTGGAAGGTGCTGATATTTTAAGGGAGAAGAAAACAACCATGGCCAACATTTTTGGAAGGCTTTATATGTGATGGGTGATGTTTGACGTTCTTACTTAAACTTCGTATTAGCAATTATTGCTTGATATTTATGAAGAGACTATTACCATCCTCACTTTATATATGGAGAACTAAAGAACTGAAGAGTCACTTAGCCAACTAAAAGTAGTGCACTCAGATCACCAACCATGCCATCAAACTCCAGCCTTTGCCTTCAGTTCTAAGTTTTATTCCCTTCTAAACATCTAAGGTATGCAGAAATAAGACAGGAATGAGTAATTTCAGAATTGGAGACTAGAGAGTCGATGCCTGCCTATAGAATGTGATTAAATAATGCTGGGCAGTGGTAGTAATGGTGATAAATGTGCTGACCAAGTGACGCACATTTCCGGGCTGATTCCCACATCTGTGCTTCTGGGCTCCAGCAATGGATTCTGATTTAAAGAAAAATTGCAGAGACCCATGAACTTCAATTTTGGGATTTTTTCTGGAGAATAGTGATAGTCCAGATTTGAAAGAAATTCAGGATAATTGTCCTGTTGCCCAAAATTGAACTGATAGGCAAAGATCATAATTTCAATCCAAAATTTCCTATCCTCTTGTAGACTACTCCAGTCACATTTTTATGATTAATGTATTTTTAGCATATATTATAACATATAAAAAAGTTAGTGGTATGCTGGGGGGAAATTTTTGAAACAGAGTACCGTCTTTCCAGTAGAAGCTGTTATGGAAAGGGCAAAGTGTGTGGAAAGAGTACATTGTTAAAGAAATCCACTAATTTCTATTGCATTTTTATACTTTTTAAAGATAGTGACACACATGCTAGGAATACTTCCTGGACAGAAAAAAAGACAAAAAAAGAAAAACAATTAAATTTAGAAAAATATTTCTTCATAGCATATTTTCAAAAGAAGTGCATCAATAGTTCCAAAACCAAAATCAATGTTCTTCAAAGTTCAGTGACTTACTTGAATAGATAAACAAGCCTCTTCAAATTATTTTTAATTATATTGGATGGAACCAAAATATTTTATTAAATAATTTAATTTTCTAATAAATTCACAAATACAATGCAGTACATAATTCACCAAAAATCAATTGTCTTGCTTCAATCAGCATAGCCAGTGATTTACAATGATTCTTGACTATTTTTATTAACATTTTTCTATGAGACTAAAATAAATACAAAGTCATGTTCATCAATGAATAAGAGAATAAATATCTTTTTGTTCAAAATTTTGAAAAAAATTTAATATCAAGACTGAAGCTATCTATAGTAGATCTGAAAATATTTTTGAATGAATATATGAATGAATGAGTCAATGGATCTATGATATAAACTATTTTAAAATATTTGTTCTTGTGTACAAATACCTTCTGAGATTTAAATCTCATTTCTTTCATTTTATTAATAACTTAAGTCAATGATCAGTAGTAGAATTACCAGTTTTCCAAATTGTAATTTCATTTAATGTAAATTTCAGTAAAAGTGAAATAGCATGGATTTATCTGTTTTCTTCAAGGTACTCTACAAGAAGTGTTTATATGCCAAGAATAGTTTGCTTGAAAAAAAAAACACTATGTTTTAGCATGGTTACAACTGTGTAAAGAACTGCTAAAATCATTAAAAGTCAGAACAAATAACTCATGCTGAGGAAAAAATCACTATAGACCTATTTTAAAAGTTAATTTCCTTTAAAGAATGGGATTACTTTAAACTACCTTGAAATTTTATAGTGTTACTTTATGTTTTGTGATTTATTTTTAACATGCATAGAGAGAACAAGAGCACAATGGTTGTAGAGTGATAATTACCCTGTGATGGCTTTAAATATTTTATTGCCTCTCTATCCTATGTTTATTTTAATATATCTATTGTGAGTTAAATGGAAAAAAAAACCTGCCACGTGCTCATCCCCGTAATAAAACAGAATAAGCAATGTTTCCCAAACTCACCCTTAAAGGTAAGACTCTGTTTGCTTTGCTAAGGCTGCTATAATAAGGAACCACAAGTGGGTTGCTTAAACAACAGGAAAGTGCTCCCTCAGGGTCAGGAGGCTGGAGGTCTTCGATCAGGTCCTCTGCAGGTTGGTTTCTTTTAGCTGGAGAAGCATCTGCCTTCATCTTCACATGGTGTCCTTCCAGTGTGTCCCTGTGCCCAGTAGTTTTAAAATAAGGGATCAGTCCCATGGGCTGGGCTCATTCTAATGACCTCATTCCAGGCCACATTCTGAAGTACTAACGTTTAGGTCTCCAACATATCTTTTTTTGGAATGCCATGATTCAAACAAAAATACTCTTAAACTTTAATTATCGCAGGATATTTCAGAAAGAGTGGTGCCTACCATATACTTCCCCGTTATTAAATCATTTTGACAGTGTAGCATGGAAGGTGTCATCTCTGTTTCAACAAAGGAAGAATGTGATGTTCAGAGAACAAGTAATTGGAGCAGGAGCAGGGACAGGTGCAGTTTCAGCTGAAAATATTTACACTTTTACTCTATCTAGCATTTACAGAATGCGTCACATGTGGCATTCCATATGTTATAATTTCAGTAAGATTATTCACTATTATATCTGTGATACATATAAGTAAATTAGTGCCTGGCAAAGAATGCATTTCAAGGCCTGGGGATTTGGCTCAGTGGTGTAAGCACCTGCCTGGCAAAGTGCTCCCACACATCATACAGATGCACAGTTACTCACATTAGTATTCAATAAGATTCTTTCTTTTAAGAAAATAATAATACCTGATGGGATGGACTCCTAGATTCGTCAGCATTCTCCAGAGAAATAGAGCCTATAGGAGACACATCTATCTACAGCTGTATAACAGGAGGAATTGGCGTACAGAATTATGTAGGCCCACAAGTTCCATGATCTGCAGCCCTGAGACGCGAGTGGTGAATTCAATCCTAGTCCTAAATCCTGTGAAGAAGGGAAATTGAAGGCAAAGGATTAGACAAGATGCCCCAGGAAAATTAACTGACCAGGGTTGTCCTCCTGGCTGGTAGGGCCACTTTACTTTCACCAGTGGATTGGAATTCTCTTATCTGTGCCAGATGTATTTTTTTCTACAACACAACAAACTGCACTTGCCATTTATATTTGCAGTGTTCCAAAGATTTCCCCCAAAATGTGCTCTATGAATTATATTTTCCAAGTAAACAATTTACCCTTAATTGACGGCAAGGAAGCCAAGAAAGAATGAAGTGTGGATAAAGGAGAAAAACTGATAGAGATGGCTCAAGTGGCTAATGGCAATTCTCATTAAAATACTAGTGATAATGTGGTATGTCTCTGTCAGTTTTGTGTGGCCTCCCGGATTAAATCTTATAATACAGCATCACCCAGTGTTGCCCAATAACTTATTTTATTAATAAATTATAGTGACCCCCCCTTGAATTATAGTACATCATCTTGATAAGTGTTATTCAGGCAGAGAAAGAGATGAAGTTAGGGCAGCTGGCTGGGGACTATGTGTGGCCTGCTATACCCATGGGAGTATTTCCTAGTTGGAAACTCCTTCATTATGCAAATTGGCGAAGAAGCATAAGGTTGAGAACTGCTGCTCTAGCTCTTTAGATCAAAGTTAATGTCCCTGAGTAGCCCACCCTTACACTGGCTTCCCCCCTACTTTATGACCCTGGAGAGCTGATAGAGACATTTCCTATGAGCTCAGCTCCTGCCACTGCAATTTGTCGCTCCCTATTTTGAGTTCAGGGAAAATGTGAGTAACTTAGCAGCACCCAAAGTTCTGGAGCTTGGCCACGTTAGCAGTCTGTACATTCCAAGGGGTACAATTAGTCACTGGTGGGCATCTCAAAACTTGTAAGGGCCTCAGATGTATTGCTTGGTAATTTAATGCATTTTCTGGTGCCATAAAGATTCCTCATTTTAATTATCTCTACTGCTTCCTTAAGAGTTTGTAGAAAGAAGTTGCTGAATGACACATTCTCTGCACTCTACTGCTAGGTTAGTCCTTAAGCCTGACCCTTGTCATAGTCCTGCCCAACCTGTGACCCAGTGACTCATTTACCTCAGTAGAACACCTGAAACTGTGTCTATAGTAAAAGTGTTCATATCCTAATTCAGTTCATTCCTTTTCCTCCAACATAGCAAGCACTAAGTAAAGATATATTAGAAGGATAAACTGATAAAATAATAGTGCTTATGATATGTTAGGTAGTTCACATCTTTGTTTTCTTTTGGCAGTTGCAGCAATTTCATGAATATGGTTGTGTTTTTTTCTTATCCTGAAGTTCATAAAATAGAGGTTAAGTGACATAACTAGTTATTTAGTTAATACCTAGAAAAGCTAAAGGTTTAACTTGACCAAAGAGCTGTGGGATGAATGCAGGTTCTAAATACTATGCTGTATTTAACACATTCCTGCTGGTTTAAACCACCAGTGGTACATGCATGACTGTCCCACCCACTGGGACTGTCCTGTTCTGCCTGATGGGATACTCATGTGTGTACCACTGCTGGTTCATGGGCACCTGGCAGTGAGATGGGAATTGTGAGCTTGTTGTGAAGTTATTGATCTTGTTCAGTCTACTCCATTTCCACCACAAAGCAATGAGTGAAGCAGTGCCCTGGAGACAGAGGACTCTTTCCACTCTTGTTACCTTGCCAGCCCAGCCAGTCTACCAAGACCCAAACCAGCTTTCCTGGGAGACTTGCTAAGTCCTCCAACCTGCAGTTGATTCTTTCTCCCCAGACTTCACAGCACTCATTTCCTGCACCAGTATCTTGGCTCCTATTATTGTATGCAAGATGGGTTGCTTTGTATTATTTTTAACTTAATAAATGTGTAATGAATAAACAACATTATCACAGTGCAGCTCTGAAGTATCCCAGGCTATGTATTTTGGCTCCTCATTTACAAATACCTTAATGCACTTCTCCATGTAGTTTTTGCAATTTGAGCAGATTTGAATTAGGATGAGTTGATTTGAGGTTAGAAGAGTTCGCTCGGGCCATGATGACTGTTTGCAGGAATAAGCTATTAAGTTCAGAAAGGACTTTGATTGCTGATTCCCAACAAGATGAACCAGAATGGAAGTGCTAGAGAGCTGCATTTCCTATGCGGGAGGAGCACAGGGCAGAATATAAATGGCCTTGGTTATGTTTCTTCCACTGAGGAGCTATATGCCAGCTCTCTTATTTCTTTGTACTATAACCTAGCAGAGACATCTGTGCCTATTTTATAAGCTTTTGGAAACATGACTTGGCAAACAAGTCTATTGAGGAAAACTGTTTTCTTCACCTTTGAAAGCTGTTAGTGCCTGGATAACACTGTAATTTGTAAAGTGTGACCATAGCATCTGGAAAGGCATGTAGAGTTGGGCCTAGTCAAAGGAGAAACAAAGTGTTATACCAGCCAGTTCCTGGACCCAAAATACAGATAGGGATACATGTACATCAGCACGTTTCTCAGAATGCGCCATCGTCTGCACGTTGCCTCTTAGCCCACATGCTTAGCTTCCATAATACATGAGACCCTGCCTCCTCTTTTCCCTTGTTACCTGGTCTTCTCCCCTAAGGCTGTTCCCATTTTTTCAGCCCTACCCCACTTTCATGTATCTGTAGCTGTATCCAAAGGTGGCTCTTTATACTCTGAAGACTGCTGCCTAATCCAGCTCATTGAGAAGTTATGGATTCTCCCTCTGGGCCAAGTAGAACATTGCCAGCCTTCCTTGTTCTATCATTCTGCTCTGATGAAACAAGCAGTTATTTACTTCTCCCTACAGACGGTGTCTCAAAGCCTGACTTTGATGTGTTGATATGTTAATATTTGTTTTTACTCTCCTGAGATGCCACATCATCACCACCTTAATTAATAGGAAAATGAGTGAAAGGAGAGGAGAAGAAAAAAATGCTGTCACCCTGCAAGAAACATTATGAATGATACAGGCTATAAACATACACTGGGCCCAGCACTGAGTTCTTCATATTTAACATCTGAATTACACAGCGTGACACCCACATGCACACAGTGCTGGATGGAGTGGGAGGGTGTCTGTAAACTCACTTTCTTCCTTTGCCAGCTTGCACTCAGGCCCATTTCCTTGCCCTAGTCTCTGTACAAAAGAACCTCATTTCTAAGGCTCTCTTGAGTACATGTATATGTCTCAATCAGCTTCTGGATTCTATTGGAGGCACTTGGAGGGTGAGAGAGAAAAAATGGACGGACTGACTTCCCACGTCCACAGTGACAATGACGCCGGTAGCAATCTCCCTTCTATGGTGGCTGCTCCACCTGGACAGTCCCCGCCTCTGGGTGCCAGTTCTTGGGACTCAGACTTAAAATAAATAAAAACAATACCAAGTTTTATACTAGATGTTTGAGTTTTACTGTTATATACCATGTCGAGTTGGTGAACTTTGTAGCTCAAACCTAAAACCAGGAGGTGCAGAGCTGAGTCATCTGTCTGATCATGAAAAATCTGCTGTTCCTTTCTTAAATTGTGTGGGTTGAAGATATTTTTTTTTCTAAATGTGTGGTCTGAGTCCCAACAACATTGACATTTCCATGGGGTTTTATAGAAATGCAGGATCCCAGGTCTCATCAGCATTCACTTGTTAACAAGGTCCCTAGGTTATTTGTAACCACAATGAAGTTTGAGATGTGTTATACTAAAACTGTGATTCCAGTAGAAGATAAAGCAAAAGGATCCTTAAAGACAATAACATCATTAAGTTGTGAGTCTATTTTTTCCTCAAATTTAATAGCCTTTGGGTGATAGACTTGAGCCGTGTTCCAAATCCTAGTTGTTAGTACAACTTTGGAATGCATTTTCACATAGAAACTGTTGTAACTCTTCATCAGTTTTACAGGCTAATCCATTAGAAGTCAGGTAATTCATGATGTGATGAGTAACAGGCCAATTTCAAAGTGGAAGAAAAGAGTTTCTTTTCTTCCACATATGGCCTATTCTAGACCCATTTTTGTTTGTTTGTTTACATACCCAAAGTTAAACTTCAGTCACCATGGAGCTGCACTTATCATGTCTCTCTTGTCACCCCTCCTAAATATTTGCCCACTCTAGATTTCACTGAGGCTCCAAAGTACCCCAAAGTGCCCCAAAATGAAGTGACACCATGGCACCAGCCTTCATCCACTCTCCCACTTCTCAGCACCGGCCACTTCTGCAATGAGTTATTAGGAAACTAACAGACTTTAATTCAAACTAATGAGTGGATATCTAGCCATTTGAATACTCTCAGTGGAATTTTCAAATTTATGCTAGAATGGATGTTAGCACAATTGCATCTCTAATTTGTGGAAATTCACCTACTGTAATGGGGCCGTGGGGAGCCAGTTTGACAGTGTAAATGGAACTGAGCGATGCTACCAGCTCCCCTTAAGTGCACAGCCTTGCCATCAGATTCCTTGGTAGCCAGGGCATTCTGTTTTTCATTTTTGTTCTTCTATCGATAGTTCTACTGTGGGTGTACAAAGATTTCCTATTTTAATAAAGTCTTTGCTATAAATTAGGATTTTCTATAGTGTTCAAATTTTTTGGTTCCCTACTATAGTTGTCATCTCTTGCTATGTAACAACTACCCAAACACAGTGGCTTCAAACTGCAGACATTTCTTCATTCACGGTGCTTATGCATTAGTTGGTGATTCTGACCCAGGATCACTCCTGGAGTTTCAGTACAGCTTTTAGCTCAATCAGCAGGCAGTGAGCATAGTGCTTGCCTGACGGACGGACTGCTTTCAGGTGCGCCCATGCGGTTGCTGCAAGATCTCAGTGTCTCACCCTGTGGACTCTCCGTAAACTGCCTGGAGGTCTTCCTGTGTGGCAGTTGACTTTCATTTCTCCAACTCTGCTGCATGACATGGCAGGTGGCTTCCTTCAGAGCACACACTGAAGAGACAGAGAGTGTAGACAGAGTGAACCAAAACAGAGGCCACTGCTTTTTTATACCTTAATCACAGAGTGAATGGTTCAGTGAACCCAATAGTGTTTTTTTTTTTTTTTTGGTCAGGCTTGAGTTTTGGGTTCTGTGGCACAGGTACCTCCATGTATCACTATGTGAATGGAACACTGATGTACTAACCAGGTGACTAGTTGTTAGTCTCAGGTCCTGTATTTCCTACTAGGACCTTAATATTTTTTTTTTGTTTTATTGGGGCATACTGCTTTAATTTCATTTTCTGGGAAGCAGAAATATTCATGCCTTTTCTACCTATGCACTGGAACTTTGAGATGCTCTAAGAAGGTAATAGATTTGGAAATACTTTGAAATATGACAAGCCAGCATAACTGCTGGAATTGGTTCTCTCTCTCTCTCTCTCTCTCTCTCTCTCTCTCTCTCTCTGTGTGTGTGTGTGTGTGTGTGTGTGTGTGTCTGTCTCTCTCTGTGTCTGTCTCTCCCTCTCATCTTTGGATCTTTTTCCTAGCTCAAGATGAATGGAATGCAATAAATTCTCTATCTTTTTGGATTAGTGGCTACTTTTTGAAGCTTTCCAAATATAATTTTTCTCCTTCACCGTGTTTTAAAACTCTTCATTCCCACAATTTAGTCTGAAAGATATTTTGTGCTGAAAACTCACTAAAGACTGCCTGTGGCCCCAGGAACTATTTTCCCCATTCTCCTTTGAAGGCCCACAAATCTCTTGACTTTTCCCTTTCCATAAAGAACAGGTTATATCAATTCTTTATTCTCTTTCAAATCATAATTTTTTTCATAATCCATATTAGATGGAGTCCAATAACGAGATCTTTCACCCAGTGTTCAATTTCCCTTTGCAAGTTATTCCTGTGGACTTAACTTGGTTCTATGGTTTGTGGTGGAATAAATCTTCCACTTCTCACCAATGGCACCTATAGTCCTTTGTCAGTAAATGCCATCTTCAAATGACTGGATACTTTCTGGTTCTTTAGTTCTTCTTCTAGCCTACTTTCCTAAGCAGAGATGAAGTAGAAAGGGAACAGTCATGGAATAGATGTACCAGAGACTTCACTCTAGTTCAATCCTGTTCATTTACAGAATGAGTTTTACTGTGAGTCTCAACAATAAAAAAAGGACTCATAATATCAATATAAACTTGTCATTCTGAAAATTTAGTGAGTTGAAACTAAAAGGGGCCAAAGCAAAGCCCTTGGAATTATATTTGGTACAAACCAAAGGCTTTGGAATCTGTTTCACCTCCAAGTAAGTTTCAGGTTTGCCAAGACAGGCCTGCATCAGTATATTCAAAGAGGCTTTTAAATGTCAGTTCTTAAAGCCTCCCTGAATAATCTCTGAGAGTAGAGTTTTAGATGTGCTTTTTGTATTCCCTAGGTGATTCTCAAGAACAATAACATTTGAGAATAACAACTCTTAGAGAAAGATCCTGGGCTCCTGAACCCTGCTAAAAAGATTTCATAAACAAGCAATCTTTTTAATCAAAGTTAAATTGTTGCAATGACAGTAAAGAACAGGCTCATCATGATACCATTTCACTGGCCAAAGAGACATTATAGACTTTCAAGTAGGGATGCCTAAGTCCCTAAGGCGCCATCTTTCCTATCCAACATGGAGATTAACATAGTACATGAATCTCTTTACTTCTGATTTTACTCTGGCCTCTTTTTCCTTTTTTTCTCCTACCTTTTTCTCGTTTTTCTTCTTTCTTTTTTAACTTAAGGAATGTCTAAAATAAACATATATATGACTTTTCAATACCTCCATTTGCAGTAAATCTGTGACCTCGTTTACCACCTTTTCTCCAGTGTACATAAAAATGTACGTAAAGTACATTTTGTATAAAATGTACATAAAGTACATTTTTATTGACTTTGGACCTGCAAAACTCTTTCTGTTGAAGTCTATTTGTCATAGTCTTAAAAGAAGTTTCTCAAATTCCCTGCTGTCACCAGTACTGTAAGAAAACTCAGACTGCTCTAATTCGGTTCTTCTTTCACAGACCCTCTCTTTATCCACATGTTTCTGGTTCTAAAGAGGCTGAAGCATAGCGGAAGTGGAAGTGAATGGCAGGAAGTCAGTCTTCAGAGGAAAACACAAAGCTCATAAAAGTTCAACTTTTCCAGTCAGAACTTACTAGAGCTTCTTGTCTGCAGGCTTCTAACATTGTCACCTAGACTGCTTCCTCTCTGCTGAGCAGCTGGGAGGAGGATGGTGTGATTGAACCTTGACATTTAGGGAGGCCTTGGATCAGGAAAAGTAAATTCCAGAGAGAGGAAGGAAAATGCTCATGAATAATTAGCAGGATTTTGTGTTTATCTACAAGAGACCACACACCTGTGAGCCTAGCTACACTGGCTAGTCCATGCATGAAATCAGTAGGGAATAAGAAAACAGAATTTTTCCTTATATGATTGGGTAACACAATTGTAAGTTAACTTGTCAAGTAAAACCCTCTTTTCTGTGAGAGGGCTGAAATATAAATCAAAGGCCATATAGTGAAGTAAAGTGGAAAGAGGACAATGTATTTATAGTCAGAGGAAATGTGTTTTAACTCTAGCAGTAAGTAGCCATGTGTCCTTGAGCATGATATTTAAACTTAGAGTTTTCTCAAGGAAGCTCTAGAGGCAAAATGTTACTCCTGTGTTGATTTGATAAGTATAGGAAATGGAATGGAGACAGCTTGTAGACTGTAAAGTACTATTTTCCCTATATATGTTTAAAACTATAAAGAATTTGATTCATTTTTCCTAAGGGATAAGTCATTTTTCCTAAGGGGTAAGTTACTGTTTTTTACTCTCTCCCATATCCTTCCCCACCTTTGAGATGGATTATTCCTTTCCTGGCATTAACAAGAACTGCATCTTCTGAAGTTCGTGCCTTTAGTGAATCTGATATGTTAAAGTCACCAATAATTTTGTCTCTTTTTTTCCTGCCTTGTGTGTAGACTTTGTTAGTTTTTTTCAAGTTAAAAAAGATGAGACTAAAGCCTGAGATTTCTCCAGATCTTTATTTCTGATTGGGGTGGAGAAAGGAAGAAGAGTTCCTTAAATATTAGTGAAAAGGACTAAAACACAAAGGAAAGAGTCTAGTCAGTTACTGAATAGCACTGTATTCAGTGTAGATTTTGCATTTTGATATGTTTGAAGTAACAGCTAATTCCACTACTGAAAGCACAGGAAGATATTAAACTCCAAGTCAAGTTAATGATCAAGATAGGTTATAGATTTGGGAACATCAAACTTATATTTATAGCAGGTGGAAGAATGACCACAAAGCCCACAGAGGAATAACCAAAATACTAAGAGCTGAGAATCAAGTCGTATATTTCAGGGACTGCCCCTGCCTCTCAAGTGTGAGACTGTGAGTTCATTTTAAGGTACCAATAAATAAATAAATAAATAAATAAATAAATAAATTTCAAGGGTGTTTAGAAAGAAGCAAAAGACCTAAATTATCATAACTAAATTAAGTATTTCAGAAGAAATTGTTGTCATCATCTTTTTCTCTCCTTACTGATCCCTTGGGTGCCAATGATTGGCATGTTTTAGGATTCAATAAGAATTTTTAATTAATGAAATACTTAAAATGTCATTTTAAAGTTGATTAGCATTTTTCAAAATTGTTTTTCATTTCAAAACTCTCTTACCTACAGGTATCAAAATGCATACATTTTATCCATGTGTTTACACCATTATCAAGTATTTGGTTTATGGAGAAGGGTCGATGTGGAGGTGATATTAAGGGATTCTCTGATTGTGTAAGTGAAACAAATAGAGGTAGAGTAGTCACCAACATGTCGAGCTCTTACTGGATTCCTGGATGGTCATAACTAATAGGGTGGCTTAAAATTACAGAAATCTGTTCTTTTACAGTTATGGAGTCTCAAGAGCCAAAATAAGGTTATCTGCAGGTTGCTATTTCTTTTGAAGGCTTCAAAGAAAAGTCTTTCCTTCCTCTTCCTAGCTTGCAGAGGCTTTTGGCAGTTCTTGCTATTCCTTGGCTGGTGGCTGTGCCATTTCAAAGTCTGAGTCTTATCATCATAACATCTTCATCAGTCTTCCAGGGACTCCATGCCTCTGGAACTGGGGCCCATTGTAATGTAGCCAATTACTTCTGCCAATGCCCTTTCCAAACAAGGCAGCACTCTGAGGGTTGCATGGACATGAATCTTTTAACTTACTGTATAATGCACAGTAGAGCCCTTTAGATGCCTTGTGTCCATAACATTTTAACCATATAATTTATGAACCTGTCTGTGTTGATTTCAAGCAGATTAATCCACATGACACTTCTTTCCATTGAGACTTCAGCTCCCACAAACACATCTGACTATAAGGTCTTGCACTAGACTGAACCATAATCTGTGTATTTGAGACTCTACATAAAAAACAGATTCACTTTTCTTTTGCTTTGAGTAGAATGTTTTTTTGGTTGCGTATCAGGAGAATGAGTACTGAGTGCAGGCAGAATTCTGAAATGTTTGTGCCCTTTAGATGCCCTCAGAAGATGCATATGATAATGCATGCAGGTGTGCCAGGGTCTTGCACCATGTTATAATTGCTGCTTGTGAGATTCTGCTGAATTTTTATTCTATACATACCCAAACCAACCACAGATAATGTAAATCAAGTTCTGCTCTTTTAACTGCAACAAATTTTAATTTAAATAACAGATGGCTTCAAATAGATTTCTGAGATCAGACCAGCAAGAGTAATTAGAAGGAATAATCTGGTTAATACTGATAAGATTTTTGAAATGTAAATGGACAATTTTTAAAGGAGAAGGAATTCATTTTTAAAATCTGACAACAGGTGAGTTAATGGATCTTGGAAACTTTTAGCAGGCTATAAATTTTAAAGAAGAGTTACACTTAAAACATTTTTAATGACTTTGCATGAATCCAAATTTTCTTCATGGTACTCTGAATAGGGAGGAAAACAGTGGTTAAAACGTCTTTTTGATTCATCAGTAAAAATAAAAGAAAAAATAGAGAAGGATATAGACTCTCTTTCAGATTCAGTTTCTGCAAGAGGATTATGAGTTGAAGGCCAGATTGGACAGGAGGAGAAAAGGAAAGAAAAAAAAAACAAGAGAAAAAAATGGGAAACATGGAAACAAAGCTATTATAAATAAGAAGAGAAAGAGGTTGAAGGGAGGAGAGGAAAATGCCGGCAGGGAGGGGGTTGTGTCAAGTTGTGTCATGTACAGATACAAAGTCCCTATAATGAATGTGATCATTATGTACATGTGAATAAAGTACCAGTAAACTTAATTCATTACAAATAAATATTTGCCAAAGGACTGGGAATGTAGCTCAGTGACAGAGGACTTCTACAGCATGTGTGAGGCCCTGAGTTCAGCTTCCAGTCATGCACACACACACACACACACACACACACACACACATGGAGGGATGGTGAGGTAATGACTACTGTGAAAGAGGATTTTTAAGGGAAACATCAACTAGCATTAAAGTGAAAGTCACAGAAAACACAAGGAACTAAATATGTGCCACCTAACAGTGACAGATAAGAATGGAGCTACAGGCCTAGAGGAAGATGCAGAACATTACAACAAAAGGCAGTGAGCTTTCTACACTGCCGGTCCTGTCTTTTGCATGAGCACTAGTAGCATAACTCGGATTCTCTATGTTTCCTCAGAAATATTCTGTTGACACTTAAAACTCACCAAGTCTGAAGTGCAACATCTGATCCTCCATCCTGTGACTGTTTTGTCCCTGTTACTTTGCTAATTTTCGTGGTAGCACCAACTCATCCAAGCTTCACTTCATAACAGATTGTGCAACTTTCCATTCTCACTTCCCAAAAATATATTGTTTCCTCTCGCTATGCCTTTCTAATTATCTGACCTGTTTCCCTTTTGTCCATCCTTACTTGAGATAAATATTTAGATCCACTGCACACTTTCAAGAAATCCTTGTTTCTGGCTTCTTGTTCATTTGACTTGGATGTGTTCTAAGGCATGGGTGTGAACTGGTCATGTGACTAAGTTTATTTAATTTCTCAACAATGTTGCTTAGTTTTCTTCTTTTTCAGTCGTATGTGATAGCCTTCCCATATCCTATGTGTAAAGTAAAATATTCCATAGACAGTTTATAATTGTGATATCTGTTTTTAGCCATGAAGAACTGGTATCTCATTGGAGGAATGAGTATGACAATTATCCAACATTAATGTATCTTCTTTTGGGTAGGAGTTATTAGATGGTTGGTATATGCTATGATTTTCATTCATTTTATTTGTAACTATTAACAATAAGGTTTTAATGCTATAAAGTAAAAGGTCGTAGATGTCTATCAAATTTTCATTTTGACGTCTTTCTTAGAAAGAAAATTCTGTTTAGAGTGGCAATGCATCAAATAAATTTTCCAGGTTTCCTTGTAACAAAGTATTACCATGCTTTTTAGTTTGGGTTTGATAAATGGAATGTCTTTCTGAATAAAAATCTCAATTTTTATAAAAAGAAAGCATTTGGGTTTTCCTCTTGTTTCTGCTTCAAACTCAGAGGTAATGCTTAGCAGAAGTAGAGCAATCTTGAAACAAAGGGAGAAAACCTATGTGCCCATCAACAGGTGAATAGATAAAGAAAATGTGACATTATATACAGTGGAGTGCTGCTCTGCCATGAAGAAGGGTAGGCAAATGGATGCACCTTGAGACCACATGCTAAGTGAAATAAATGAGAAACACAGTCTTAAATAGTGTACTTTTTCTTATAAGAGAAACCTAAAATAGATATTAATTAAAGAGAAAAATGAAAGATAATAGGAAAGAGTGATAGATCTTTAAAAAAATGGAAAGGGGGCCAAGAGGGGGGAGGAGGGTGGGAAAGGGAATCAAAATAGAATTATGATTTATTATATATATGTACCAACATCACATGATGAGCGTGGTCATGCACACTTTTTAAAATTTGTACAAACAAGCACAAATTTAAAAAGCTGTAAGACTAGTGGGACTGGAAAGTGAAAACAGGCTGCTCTGTGCTGATGGCATGGGTCCTGTCATGAGCTGTCTGTCTCTTATGACATGAGACAAAAAACAGTGACAAAAACACGGAGATTGATTTTGCCATCTTGCTACATGCGTCCAGGGCAGCATTAATATGACCACGCTGAGCACAGGTAACTTGCTTCCATAGACATCACAGTGAATCATGGGAAATTCCAGATTTGAAAGAATCTGCTTCACAGATAACTGGTTTTGCTGCAAGGTTTGTGGTCTTAACTAGTAGCAAATTAGTTTATTTGAAATCAGATGTATTAACTGTTTTTGAAAACAGAAATTCTCCGCCTTCCTAACATAATAACTTGGAGCTTCTTAGAAGCCTTTTTTGTTTTCCTCCAAGAAATAACATTTTTTTTAATGTTTTTAAATTTCGGGGAGTAATATTAACATTCTGTCTGGTTCTGTATGAGCTGTAGCTATAAAACTCTTGTAAGCCAACCTAATAAATTTCAAAGATCCAAAGGACCATGCATATTCAAAGTTGTCACATTTGGAGACTGCGCTCTTCCTTCTGCTTTAATTCTTCCCATGAATAAACCATTTGAGAAGTGATTGTATAGTCAGTCCATGAACTTCACAAGAAATGAGTTTGATGGTTTCATTTATAAGTGAAAATAAAATAACCAGCTGACTTATTTGTAGATTGGATTCCAAGCTGTTTTAGGAAGTTTTGAAAATCAAATTATTAACAAGACGATGTACATTTATCACTGTTTGACCTAATAAAAAGTGTAGTATATCCAGCCTCACCTCTTGGGCCCCAGCATTAAGTCCAGGTGGGGTAGTTGCACTAACTGCCTTAGTTCTCTTCCCACTCTTACTTGACGGATCCCAAGTTCCTTTTTCTCCTGCTCCCCTCTGCTCCCTTCCCTACAACTCCCTTATTTCCTCCTGTTTTCCTCGTCCTCTTTCTTTCCCTCTCACTGTCACTTTTTCTGGATTCTCTTCCCTCCTTTCATTCCTAAAAATATCATCCATGCCATCCTGAAAAGCTCATCCAAACTGCTTTGATGGTTTCATCTCAAAATTTCCCTCTTCCCTGTTTGGGCTCTGTATCCAATACTCTTATAACAATTTGGATACATTTTTGTCTTATGGCTTATTGGCTTATGTAATGTCTTGCTTCTCCCACTGGCTTGTGGGCTCCAAAAAGCATCAGAGTCAAATGGGAGTAAATGTGAACCTAGCCTTTATCATTGCAGAAAAGGAAACCGAAGCTTGAGGAGGTTGATTCAACTTGCCCGAGTTTTCATAGGTGGCAAGAGGTTCCTGTGATGCCAGGGTTGCCATTTCATCTTCCTTTGCATTCCACATTGAAGCCAATGTCAGCAATATATCCAGAGTTAAATGTCAGCTGTCTCTTAAATTTGGTTTTCAAGTTGGTAGCTGGGAATGGTGACACACGCCTTTAGTTTTAGGAACTTGGGAGGCTGAGGCACAATGATTGCTTGATCCCAAGAGGAAAGAGGGAATGGCAAACATAGTGAGGAGGTCCCTTGAGGAGATGGAGGCATCAAGTTTTAGTATTGTTGTTGTTTTGTTTTTGTTGGTTTGGTTTTTAGGATGAGAATTTATACCCTGATTTGTGGAATAAAAATGGCTACAAATACTTTGGGGAAAAACCTCTAATAATTAGTAAAGCTGACTGTTTCAATTTCTGACAATCTAGAAACTAGTAAAGATAAATATACCCATTTCTCACAATCTAGAAATTCTATTCTCAGGCAAACACTCTACAGAAATTAGTCACTGTGTGCCCTAAAGAGACACATGGATGAGATATAAGGATGTTTATAGCTAAAGCAATTGTGGTGACAAGATATTGGATATCTACTAAAGGGAGGGAATAAAGAAAATCTTTGTGGTTTTCTTAAAATGCAATATTCCACAGTGTAATATAGACATATAACTCATGTCAGTGTGAAGGATCTCAGCAAATATGGTATGGAATGAATATAAGAAATTACTGAATAATATGTATAAGACAATTTGTGTACATAAATGAACAATTGCATGTAATACTTAGCACAACATACATGTGTAGAAAAGTATAAATATATGCATGGAGCAGTCATGATTCAATTTGAGAAAGTACTAGAGACAAGGAAAGAGTGAATGGCTAGGAGATAGATGTGATTAGGCAGGGGTAAAAGGCTCCGGAGCATTAACAAGCATTAGTTTAAAGCTGTGTGATTGGTACATTCATGCTAGTCATACTGTCTTTTATACCTTTTACTCTACATTGAATGTTTTATAATAGGGTTTAAAATTAATCTTAGAAATCGGGTACGCTGCTAGTTTGAATGGCAATTACACTGGGCAGTGTTGGCTGAAAAGAAAGAAGAGTATGATCAGTGAGGACTGTTTGGAAGGTAATGGTAGTTACTTAGATTTGTACTTTTTTAAATGTTTTGAAAAGACCATCTCTCTGATTTCACAGTAGTAATGTTTACCTTATGCCTAGTTGCGGAGTGCAATGACTGCTGGAGCATGATATGGCCAGGGGAGTGTAAGGATATGCAAGAGGCCTGTAAAGCTAAAGAGCCACGTATAGAATGACAGCTTGTAAATTGCACATACTGCGTGCAGTAGGAGAATATCCAAATACCTTCTGTGTCATTCTTTTGTAGCTATTGCTGGTCTCCCATGGAGTGTACTACCCAGAAAATGCCAAGGGCAAGGACGATGATTCATGTTGTGTGATTTTTTGTTTTGTTCATAAGTTGTGCAGTTGCAAATGGTCTTGTGAGCATCTCGAGGTGGAAGGCATTTCAGAGCACATCTGCTTTCCAACTGCGGTTCGCAACTGGAGCTAACTAAATGCTACAAAGTGCGGCTCTCAAGGTCACAAAAGGATTTAGGGAAAAAGGGATACAGGTAGCACCTGTCGTGTTTCCCCCACTTCACTGTTTAGCGTGATGGGCCGGTAGATGAGCAACCTGGAATCAGGACTCTGAACTCCATCAATAAGGAGCACTTGGTCCTTTCAGTGCTGGATACTTAACCGAAGTGTTACAAAGGAGAAGGATCTCTTAGGAATCTACTCAAGGTACATGAAAACAAATGTCTGGAAAAAGATTTGTGTGTAACTGTTAGCATTATTTCTAATAATAAAAAACTGGAAATAAATATCTTTCAACTTGTGAATGGTTCAAAAAGTTTGGTTTGCTATGGGATGGGATGTGCTTTAACAATGTGCCTGATATTGCAAATTCCTGATGTTATTACACAGACTGATACAAACTAAGACAGTCAAACCTCTAAATTATGTAGAGAGAAAGAGCCAAACATAAATGGCACCTATTATAATCTATATGAAATATAGAACAAATTTATAGAGAAAGAAATTAGAGTACTGTTTCCTGGAACCATGAATATGAATAGGAGTGAGTGAAAGTTGCCATGTGTGTCCTGTTTGGAGTGATGGAATTGTTCTAACGCTAGGCTTTTGTGATAATTGTGCAGTGTCTTAAATTTGCTAAAAGTCATTCAACTGTGCAATCAAATTGGTAAATTTGTACTATGTGAATTATAAGTTATTTAAAGAAAATAGACGGGAAAGTTTGTCATTAAAAGACAAAATTACTTCCTACCATCCCTTTATTAAGGAAGTGACACTTGCTTACACAATATCAGAAACAATATCAGAATATCACAATATCAGAAACGTATGCCTCTCAGCACATAGTGTACTGTGGTATAAGTAATTTTTTTTTTTTAGTTTTTGAGATCTTAATCAATGGTCGACACTTTTGTGCCTTTTCTGTCTTCATCAGAAGCCTATGAGATAGGCATTATTGTTAACCATATTTTAATAACGAGGAAGTTGAGTAACACATCCAATATCATCCAAATTAAACAAAGCTGGGAGGAGGCTTGGACTTTTGATATCCGAGACCCTTAGCCACCAAGGAATAATATTTGTCAGATGAAGGAAAAATGAACTCTTGCAGACATCTTGCTGAGCTGGCTTTACAATAGGCAATAGGTAGTTAGATGAAGAGTTCTTTTTGTTACATTTTTAATATATTTGGGGAAATATTGCTTTTATTATTTCCTGTAATCTGTTTCTCAAGTGCTATGATAATTTATTGGTATAAATACCCCCAGTGTTTTTGGATTGAGTTATTAAAGAATAAGCAAACCATTGCCTGTTGGCCACAAGCCACGAGCTTTATCATCAAAAGCATCCATTCTCTCTCCTTAACACGTCTTTAATTTACTGTGGCAGGTTTATGCAGTCGATTTTATTAATGGAGTTATTTTTTTCAAAAAGAGAATGCCAGTGCGTATTGTCATAGTTTCTTTTTTTGCTTGATTTTTTTTCTTTTTAATTTACCTGGTAGAAAAATAAAATAAAATAAAATAAAATAAAACTAAGATGAAATGTCAGCCATAGTTTGAAAATATTTTTAAACAATGACTTTGATGGTTCATGGTGGGAAAAAGCAAAGTACTGGAAGTATATTTGGGAACTTAGGTTAGAATCAAAAAGAGATACTATTTCTAGTTTCTACACAGTGGTTAAAAGTCTTGCCATGCTACTGGAAATAGTAAAGGCATATGAATGTAGAAGGTAGGTAATAATCAAAGTCTGATTCTAGATTATAATTACTTTAGATTTTATTTGTTACTCAGCCCACATTTTTATATATTTTATTCTCTACTGGGTCCTGGGGAGAGAATGACATAGAAGACTGGGTGAAAATTTGTCTGTAAATGTTTGTATTCTAAGGAAGAAGACCAGTGAGACTCAAATAAAGAGCAGTTTATTAAAGAAAAATTACCAGTGTACTCAAAAGCAGTTAAAATTGTCTTAGTCTCTTGGCTGGGACAAAATGTCTGGCACCTGCTCTTAGAGGGAAGTGTGGCTCACAGGCTTTAGGGTTCTTCGGTGCCTAGCTGGCCGGCTCTACTGCAGCAGGGGCATTCTGGGAAGATCTTGGCCAGGACGGTGTGCACATCATGGCAGCCCAGAAGCAGGGTGTGAAGGGAGGAGTGTGGTAGGGAGATCCGCCCTTCAGGTGACCTTGTCTCTAACCAGCCCTAGCTCCTAACAGCACACTGACCTGCTGCACTCTTTGGTGGATGAATCCCCTGATGAGTGTGTCACCCCTATGGTCCAGTCACTTTCCAATAGTCCTGCCTCAGGGAGCACGGGGTACAATCATGATCTAAACTATAACAAAGGCAATGAGAAAAACTGAAACATTATGCATTTTATGGAGCTTGGGGGACATCAATTTTAATAACATGATCAGGGAAGTTCTCTCTGAGGTGATAATATACAAACAGAAAGCAGAGGACTGAAGAGGAAGCAACGATGAAAGAAGTCAGGGGAAAGAACATTTCAAGAGGAAGGAAGAGCATGTGCAAAGGTCCTGAGCAGGCAGAACTTGGTATGTTACAGGAGCTCAAAGGAAATAATTGAGATTTCAGCTGTGTTAGAATTATTACAGGCATAGGAAATGCTTGCTGAGCCATTAAATATCTAGAATTTTATTCTAAATGAAACAGAAGTTACTGAATGACTTAAAGGAATACAGTGACAATGTACGTCATAAAAGATTCTTTTGAATTGGAAGGAAATAGAGCAGAAATAAAGAGGACAGGTTACTTTGATAGGAAACATAAGAAATTGGAAATTTTACTAATGCAATTTGTTACACGAAACAACAACAAAAAGAGCTTTTTAAATTATCTTGGCTGAAGCCACAGCAGAGCTTGTTAAAAGAGAATGGAAAGAGAAATGGTAGACACCAGACCTTGTGGCTGGGTTCTGATGGGACGCAGGCTTGGTGGTAGAACTGAGAGCTCTCCTTTGGTCACGTCATCTTTGGGACATATAAAAGTAAAAGTGATGAGTGCTGGGATGGAGAAGCAATTTGGTATACAGAGATTTCTGAGCTGGAGATAAAAGTAAGGAATTATCCTGTAAAACAATGGTAAAGATAGATGGCTATAGGCAAATGGCAGGGGAAGTTATATTCTCCTAACAATAAATAATCAGAAACCTTGCATCTATCACCCTATAATACACAGTGTTAACTCAGAGTAGCCATTATGTTTGATAGCAACAGAAGGATTACTATAAATTCTCAATGCTTTTCTAAATGTTGTATTTCAGGGGAGGAGGTAATCAGACCTGATGTAAGTGTAAGATTCTATCTTTCTTTAAATTAAGTGCCCTGAAAACTTTTAAAATACTTAAGATCCTTGAAATCACTTGTTTTGGAATTTCTTATGGGTAATACTATTAAACTACAGGGTGTTTATTTTATTATAAATCTTGTACATGCAGGTGCTCTTAACATCTCATTTACTGTGGATTGAGAAGCTACTTCGTGTAGGGCATTGTTACAAGTACTCGCGAGGCAAAGATCATCTTTTCTTATAGAATGAGTTTCACTGAGAGGAGACACAGATAAGGACAAGTAATTGTTAGGAAACGTGGCATTTGCCATATTACAGAGTGATGTTAAACAAAAGAGACAAATAAACTTCTAAAGGTTAGAAGAAAATTCATGAAAATCTGATATTTAAGTTGACTCAGACACTGCTCAGAAATCAAGTTAGGGGAGGATATTCCATGAAGGAAATATATGTGATATATGTGAAGGTGAGAAATGAAACTACCATGAGACAGCTTATGGAGCTAAATTCAGTGATGAGGGTAGCACTTAGGGAAGATCCTGACACCTATTAAGCACTCAGTAAGTATCTATGGAATGAATGAATGAATGAACTTCAATCATTTGAATATTGTTTATTCAACACAACTTGCAAGCAAAGGAAATAGGCTCCTTAGTTACAGATTTTATGTCATCAGCATGAAGTATATAATTGTATATGAAATTTTGAGACAATATCAAGAGATGGTTGTGTTTGTATATTTGGAAAGTGAATTGGGAAAGTGGGAAGAGGGAAAAGGAGGGAGAAAAGAAAAAAGACTTCATCTAAGTTGGCACAGGATATAAGCTGCATAAGAGAAACCATGAAATACTGGCCCCAGGCAAGGCCAGCACTCCCTCCATAATGGATTTAGCCTGAGAATCGCGAAACAGCCAAAACCTGACATCAAGTTTTGTGGCAGGAAGTCAAAATTAGAGAATCTATCAGCTACAGAGGAAGAAGATTAAGAGTCTTACAAGTCAACCAGAGCTGATTATTAAGAACTGGGAAACAGAGAAGTCAATAGAAGAATCCCCACAGAAACAAACCAGGAAGAAATCCAATTTAATTTAAGTGTCTGATTTATGTTTGGCTTTAAAGGGATAGGTCTTAGCTTTTCTGAACTAGCCATTTTGTATCATGAAAGTGCCAATGAGTCTTGCATACATGATAAGCTAGGCATGGCTAAGAAAAGAGTAAACTGTTTTGAAGAGCAACAAGTGAAATTGAGAGACTGGTAAAGATACTGCTAGGCTGGGGCTGATATAATCTTTTAAAATTCATTTGCAAATGGTAATAACTCACTTGAGACAGGAATGACCAAATTCAATGACAATGTTGATTATTTTTGAAGAGGAAGATATAAAACTTGTTATTCTTTAAGAACATCCCATTTGTGTTGAAATCTATTCATGTGGAATACATTATGAGACTTCAGTTAAATCTGCCCAAGATTAAATGTGAAATTATTCTTTATTTGCTTCTGAGATAATTAATACATAAAGCTTTTCTTAACCTTGTAAACTGGCAAAATGAATGTCACTCCCCAATTATCTAGTTGATTTCTGTATTAAAGTGCAGAGTGCAACTGTTTACTCCGTGAAATTTATATAAGCAGAATTCTGTAGCCATGAATCTTGTTACCTTTGAATCCACTGTGTTTTCTTACAGTGAGTGCTTCAAAAGAAAACTTCCCAGAAGCATTCTTGAGATTTAAGACTTACTTGAATTCACAGACATATCCATGATGATCAGTTTATACACTTCTGTAATTATCCATTTTTAAGAAAATGTTTCTCACTCCTTAGCTTTATGTGAATTAAATAGGTCATGATGCTTCTGTGGCAATTATGACTAGTTTCCAAATAGGGGATGTATTCTTAGATAGCCCTGAGTGCCTAATGGATGATTTGTGGAATGTTAGTACCAGTCCTCATATACTTGCATATACAAGTCTAGTCACAGAGGTTTGCTTCAGATTATGTAGTCAGAATGTGTTACTTTTAGTGAATTCCCTTCCAGTAAAAAAGAAAATCTTGCAAAGATGATAGTTGGGATTGTGAAGACTATACTTGAGGAGGACTTGAACTTATTTCTGTATTTATAGACACTCTAGCAGACCTGAAAATATGTGGCACTGAAACTTTTTAGGTTGTATTTGCATCATTTTCCCTATAAATTTTAGTAGTTTTGGTAGTACTTTCTCATTATAATTATTGCAATCTGTTACACACCATACCTTTTGCATCTGCATGGGTTTCTTCTACTTGGAGGCTATTCCTTACCAGCCTCGAGAACTTTTACCATTTCCTTGCAGTTCAGGTTAGGTCACATCTCCTTTGGAGAGGTTTTTTGTAAATCTTCAGGCCTATTATAAAGAGAATTAAACATTTCTTCTATGTTCCATAACACCAAATCAGACACCTTTGTTTAATGGGCTCATCAGGTTATTTTGGGGCTATGTTTTGGAAAGCTTTTCTTCCTCTTTGAACTAGAGTTCAGAAAACATTTTTTTCCTTGTATACTGATGCCTAAAAGAAGCTCTGTTATGTAATAAGCATTTCCTAAATATTGGTTAAATACAATCTATTGGAAAGACAATCATAAGTGACTGTTTAAACCTTGGCTTATTATTTTTTATTTATTTATTTATGTATTTTGAGACATAGTATCACTAGTAGTTGAGGCTGGCCTTGAACCCACTGTGCAGCCCAGACTAGCCTTGAACTGGCAAAAATTTTCCTGCATTACTACGTTAATCCCAGCACCTACAAAGTGCTGGGATTATAGACATGCATCACCATGCCTGGAAATATATTGACTTTCTTATACATTTATGTCTTACCTACCAATGTAATTATAAATTCTGTAAGTATAGAAACTCTATTTCTTATTTCTCGGTATCCTCGTGGTAGTGGATCATCATGATTTTTATATTATAGGGAATCAAATACTGTATATTGATTATTAGTCTTTTTTTATCAGGCAGCATGACCTCATATAAGACATGGCAGTTCTTGTGTAACTTGTTTTATATAAATTGAACATTTTCTGAAATTATCTAGATGTTAAGCCCGTCTTCTGCATGTATGGGGCTGAGGCAACCTCATATGTGGTTGTGATAATTTAAGTATCAAGGAAAGCAAAGATACTTTGGTTCTCAGGAGATGCCATTTCCTGATGTGACCATAATGATATCATACATAATGCAGGAGTTGATGAAACTTGTCAACACTTCATCAACTCACGTCCAAAAGTCACTGGAGATTCTTTCCCCATCTCAATTATACCACTAGTTCCCTTCAATTCAACTCACATTAATTGAGTGCTATGTGTATAAACTGCTAAATGCTAGGAATAACAGATACACTTTGAAGATAAGCAGACTAAAATCCTATTCATTCTTGGCTCATTTTCTTATTATTTAAGTGATTTAGGACAAATTACATAACTTCTTCAACCTCAGATTTTGAATCTGTGAAGTCTGTGAAAAGGATGCCATGAATCTCACCCTCATGGGACTGGTGCTGTGCTTGGCTTCTGCTCCGATTCAACAAGCATCCACTTGCTGATTTATCTAAAGAAGCCCCCTTCCAGCATCCTTCACCATCTTCAGAAATAGCAAGTATGAGGTGTGTCCCATGAAGGCAAGCACTGACGACAAAGAAACAAAAGGACCAGGGGTTGTTTTCCAGATAGCCTTGCTCTAATAGCATTATTATGTGTTAGATATTTAAAGGAGGCTGTGTGCCAGGGCTCTGTTATTATTCAGTTTCAATTACAGTAACTGTTCTGTGTGACAAGCCAGCCAAAGGCTGGCAAGGAGCCTGCACGCAGTCCTGGATCTAATAGCGGTAATGGCTTCGTGTGGCCACTTCACCTCCCCATTACCGCCTCTTTCTGATTTAGTGGTGGCTCCACCACCCTCAAGATGGAGTGGCATTGCCATCCCTAGCTTGGCTCCGGTGCCTGACGAGGTGTGCATTCTGACTGAGCATTGCAAAGTCTATTTTTTTAAAGCTGGAATCAAACTCGTGAGCATGCACTTGCCAGCCAGGTGCTTATGCCGCTGTGCTATGTCCCCAGCCCTTGTTTTTTGTGTCTCATGTTGAGTGAGACAAGACAGTGTCTTCCTTTATTCCTTTGCCTTCCTCTCTCCCTCTCTTCTTTCTTTTTTTTATCGTTTTATTCATTCTTTCTTTCATTCCCTTTCTCTTTATTCCTGTCTTCTTTTGTAGTGGCTTCTTTCACCCACACCAGCCACAGATGCCTTATGAAAAGATGCCTTACATTCTAAGGAATTTGTTTTTAACATCACAAGTGAACATTTTTGTATTAAAATATGATAATACCTATGTCTTTTATCTTCTCAAAAATACTGTCTTCCCACATAGTTTATGATACGTTAAACAATGAAACACGAACATTTTATATTTTCTTTCTTCTTTCCTTCCTTTCCTCCTTTCCATTTCATTCTTCTTCATTCTCTCCCTCGTTTCTTCCCCTTTTATTCTTACTCATACTCTTACCCATTTATCCTTCTCCCCTGTATTCCCTTATTCCCCTTCTTGCTCCTCTTTCTCTTCCTTCTCCTCCTCTATTTCCCCTGTGATGTTGCTCATCACACAGTGAGTTCCCTTGTCCAGAGTCCTCTTGGAACTCTCTGCAGTTGAACATTTTATTTCCACTGCTTCTGCACACTCAGAAACCCTCTCTGTAACCGATATTTATATCCATCCAATATTTGTAGATTCTTATCATCGCCCTAGGTTGTCACTTAGTCAAGTAGGAGGTATTTATCTCCTTTAATCTGGCTTCATAAATCAAACCTTTCTATTCCCTAATCATTTTTAAAAATCACTCCCTAAATGGTTTTCAATCTGTCTGTGCCTTGCTGAAACAGAAGTGCCTGAAACAGCATGTAGGAATTCAAGGCTGAAACATTGCTGGCTATACTTTGCCATTTCTTTTCTTTCTGAACAAACATTTTATAACAAATAAGTATAGTGCGGTTCTTTATCTTGCCAATTTGTTGCTTTGTAAATTTATGAGTAGTAACCTTACTGAGGTCCTTTGAAGTTGATGAAAAATGCATGAATAAAATGATGGAGAATGCAACTCCGATTCACCATTAGTTGAGGCATTAATATTTATACTCCTTGTGACTAACTTTTCTCCTAACATGTAATTAATAATGCCAAAACCAATAGGGCCTAGACCAGAGTGAGACAACTGAAATGCATACCTTGGAAAAAGTCCCTGCTTACATTTCCCGTATGAGAAGTTTCCATAAAATGTTACGATGGTGTGAACATTGTCTGAAAATGTGAAGACGTGGACAAATGAACGCTCTTGTCGTCATTGTTCTTCACCAGTTCATGTCAGGACAACCTGGAACTCACCCATGTCAGATCCTTCTCTGTGTCCTCTGCTAACTCCCTGCAGTATCCCAGGGGCTCAGTCTGCCTCCTTTCGTACCCTGCAGAGACACAGACTTTAATATTTGTCTATCCCGCCATTGAAGTTTAGTCATTTAGGTTGCCATCCACTCAGAGTTCTGCTTGTCTGCTCTCTTGCAGATAATATGTTTAGCAAATGAAATGTTTTGTGGTGTTTATAAGAAAGCACTGCTTCAGCATGTAATCCATTTCAGATGACAGATTCACCATTTCGATAAGTTTCTCTGAAGACATGGTATATTACACTCTGTGTTGTGATGTATGTTTCAGAAAACTCTCTTTTTCAAACATGAAGTAAAGTTTGAGAAATACTTTTTAAAATTATGATCAAAAACATACACCAAAACAGAAACATACACCAAAACAGAAACATACCTGGAAAGAGGGTTTCATACAATGATCCTTTTTTTTCTTTTTAACTTGTGAAACACTCACCTATTCTGCTCTACACTATTATATTCCATACTGACCATCAATCCACAAAGTTGATTTAGCTGGCCACTAATAAAGATACAGCTGATTTTGCAAAGAAAGACATTGTAAAGGATTACAATTTAGTGGAAGCTCGTCCGACTACTGTGCAAAAGATATTTAACTGTGAATCTGTGTGCACATGTATGTGTAAGTCTGTGTCTGTGTAGTGTGACCAGGAGGCAGTATAGATGGATTGCTGACGCATAGAAGGAAAGCCGCCTCGGTAGTGAGAGTGCTGTCTTGTGTACATTAAAACTTAACACACCACCAGGTAAGGCAAAGATCAGGGGAATTAATTCAGCCAGATAAGTTGGGCTTGGCCATATGTAACAAGAAAACATCAAGGAATGAGCAACCTCCAGGCACCCAGGGAGGCAGTGGCATCAGAAAACTTCTGCAGCAGACACAAAAATCTTGGTAATTTAGAGGCAAGGACTAGTTATGGGTTTAGAGATAAGGAGAAAACTAGTTTTAACAATCAGAGGTCACATTCGCAGCAGGGCTTTGGGCAAGTTTTACTTAGTGCTGTATCCTCTGTAGGTTGGTTTGTTCCTCCTTCAATCTCTTCTGATTGTGCATGTGATATATTCAAGTACCTGCCATTGTAGTGATTAGAGATGGGAACAAAATCAGGCAGAACAAGGAGCACCTGGTGGACCTTGGGAAGCAGACAGTCCTTGGTTCCCTCTACATTCTTTGACAGTTCTTTCTTGTTGCCTGTGAATTGAACAGGACTTGACTATCCATTTAGAATTTATATTTTCTTGAATGTATTTTAATATATTTTCCTGACTTATTTCATGAGTTTTTCTTCATACTGTCCTGGTATGTCATCTGCTTAGAGTTATAATTTGTACTTTGCAGATGTGTACAGAGATTATCAATTTAGTAAAATTCCAGAGTTCTTTCTTTGTTTTTTAACCAAGAGAGAATATGCCGAATTTTTTCTGCAGCTTGTTTATGGCTTAAACATAATTCCTTTATAAACAGCTTTTGATTAAATGAGTCTTCATGTTTCTGATGTCCATGAAAAAGAAAAACTCAGGAGGACTTTTACTAACCTTGTAGAATTATAGGATTAAACTCATGGAGAGAAAAATCAGCTTTTCTGTATGCCCGGGCTCTTTAACAAAGGAGTCCCAAGTTCACATGTAAACTTTCAGGTACTAAGAAAAACTACAAAAGCAATAGTGCTGTAGGAAGGAAGTGAAAAAGTGAGTAATGTGTGATTCTCTTTCATTATGTGCTGGTACAATGGTGACAAAGTACTTATACACGTGACACATTAAATCTCCAAAAGTATAAAAGTAAAAAACGATAAAATATAGTAAAAATGACCTTTTTCAAGTCCTATTTCAAATGTTCAAAATCCGGAGCTTAAGTGAATAGCAACTCTAAGATACTTTTTCCAAACAGAATAGAATAGAATTGGAGAGGCTGATCTCTACGCTGGGTAGCAAGAAAATAATTATGAAGATTACTCTGACTCACACTGGCGCTGGGAACTTCTAATTATTCCAGGTAATCTAGGCAAGGGTAATACATAATTGAAATTCAGTAATAACACAAAAGCCTTATTTTACTCATGGATTTCAACTTCCTTCCCTAGGAAACCTTTACATAAGCCAATGAGACAGGCTAAGTTGCCTATGTATCACTTTATTTGTCTTGCTTGCATGCCTCCCTTTTTGGCAAAGCTGTCTCCAAAAAGTGATCTAGTTAAAATGTGAAAGGAGTTCAAAGCTTGTAAGTTGAAAATGATTTGGATGTATTTTCATACCAGTGGTGATGAGATCACTTGGAAGCTGCAGGAAGACTTCAGGTTTTTCTTCTTCATGTAAGAAGAAGGAATCGGTCTTCAGGAAAAAACCTTGACCAGGGAGGCTGTTGGAAAGCTATGTGTGACAGTCCTGGTGAAGGATAGAGGCGAGTGCTGTGTGAAGCTAGGCAGCTACCAAGGTGCTTACAAATCCCCATGGTGCTCAATGTATCCACCATGAGAGTCACTTAGTATTTTCAGAGAAGTTTGTTGATATGGATATGGCTCCAAAAATCCCATTTGCTCTTACGTGCACTACAGAAGGCATGGAAGAATAGTGTATAAATGGCAGTTAAAAACATTTCTTACCGCAGCACTCCAGAATGTTCCAGCAAAGCCAACATCACTAAAACCATGGTATAAATTCTCAACATGACCTCTGAATGGTAAGTGGTCAAAAGCTCCTTTGAGTGCTGACGTTCTGGTGGCAGACACACACACTTACTTCCTGTAATTTATTAGCTACTTTCTGACACCTTATAGTAGAATTTAATATCCCCTTACCTGCTAGGATGTTGGAAGTATCTAATCATTAAAAAAAAAATACTTGGTTGACATGAATACATATTTGGCCACTTGCTTTCCTCCTTGAGCTGTTGATTTTTTTTCCCCCAAAGTGCAAGAAAAAAGTGATTACAAGTGATTTTTGGGTACTCAATAGCTAATATATTTCTGTGACTTTGTACTAACTAATCAAAATGATTTATATGTTCATTAATCAAAATGTGTTGATTAATTCCTTGTAAAACTTAAGTGTTTAAAATTATGTAAAAGGGGAATAGTTGGCAAGTGAAGTGAAAGTTTAATCAAATTCAGAGATATTGTAAAAATAATTGGAAATCCTCGATTCCCTAATTAGATGCTAAATTTTCCTCTTGATTATAACAACAATTTTGCCCTGTAAGAATTCTGGACCATTTTCTCCCTATCTCTTGAATGTCTACTCAAGAACTATGAATCCAAAAGAAGCACATGAACAAATGCTGTTACCTGTGAGAAAGCCGTGGCAGATTTCTGGGTTCTCAAAGAAGTGGTTCACATAAACCATGACCCAGTTGGTTGTATCACAGATGCTTACTTACTTCCATGAAGTTGGCTTAATTATTTAGGAGACAAATATATCAATGTTTAGAAAATTACTGAAAGAAAATATATCTAGAAACTCAATACAGTAAACACTTAATAGAAAGCAGGAGAAAAAACACAACTTTGCAGATGAGTGATGCTATTAGAATGTTCTGGATTGACTCCAAATCACTCTAGATTTTGCAGTTAACCAGCTGTGCTGTGTTATGCTTCTGTGCTTGCTACCAAACTGGTTCTTACCACACCTTCCTTTTCATACATTGTGCATTGCTTCAAGTTCCCTGGTCCTATTTTTTCTACAGAAATGTAATGAGCAGAACTTTTCATATGAAGGTGTTAGTCATTATTGTTTCCTGCCTTCTTAATCATTATGGGGACCTTGGAATGCTTATGGTGAAAAATTAAATATTTGCTGGTAGGATTCTAGGCATGGTGATTCTCAGAGTGGTTGTAGATGGCTTACATTTTGCTTGTACCCTACATACAGCATGCCATTGGTTTCATATTTCTTTTTTTCCTTTTCATACCTCTTTAGTTAACTGCAATATTTACTGATATTTATTGATACTGTACTCTAAGAACATGGATAAGTATGAGGTCAGAAGAGTAAGATATGACTCCTCCCCCTAGTGACTCATGGTGCTGTAGAGGATATTATGTCACCCAGTTTATTAATCTTGAAAGGGTGATAGTTGATTTTAGAAAAAAATATAAACAAGAAGGGTGAAGTGACTGCTTGGAGGGGAACCTTGTGAAAGATTGCCTCCAGGTGGGGGGTATTTAGGTTGATTCCTCAGTGCTGAATAAGTCTTGCTGAGGAGAAAAGGAAGGTGTTGGAGGAATCAGCCTGACCTATGGCTACAGCAGGAAGCTGTGCGCTTCCTGACTTGACCACAGTGTGCGAGGATAGATACTCAGGACAGACAGACAGTCAGGAGATGGGGCCTAAGAGCTCTTTAGAAAGTTGGCAGAAGCCAACTCCTAAAAACTGAAGTGTGGCGATGGCATGTTCCTGTCACTCTGAGAAGGAATGTATATGGAGAGTAAGACATAGGGAATAAAGGCTTTCTACAGGTTCGGAGTCAGAGGCTGAGTGTGTATCCCTGGCAATGGACACCAGTAAGATTCCTAGTACACTTCAGAAGCAACACTCATCTCATTCTAATTATAACAATGGATACAAGGATGTTTATTTATTATGATGTGTTTTGTATTATCTGGTTGCTTGACAGGTGTTTCAGTATTTTATCTCAATGATGGCAACGAGAAGTTGTAGTTGTAGTTTATGGAAAATGTAACTCAAAGCTAAGAGGTGATGTCTCTTAAAGCAGTTTAGCCAGTGGAGTATTCAATTAAAATGTGTGTTAGGAATTTTCACTAGGGTGTACAGCTATGCAAATAAAGGGGCATTCACAGGACCACTGCAGACCATGGTGGGGACAGAGGCAGGCCACGATGTTTTACACCAAAAGATAAGAGAAAAAATATACAGGGAGAATTTGCGCTGTAATAAAAGGAATCTGGAAGCTACAGTATCAGAATCCCAAAGATGCTGCTCTTCATGTTTTTCTAAATAGTTCTACAGGGCAATGAAGAAGCCAGCTGGTTAGCTTGAAGTCCACTTCCAGGGTGGGCAAACAGAGTGCCCCGGCTTTTCCTAGCCCTTGTACCAACATTGCCAAGAGTGGTTAGTGAACATGTTTCACTGCAGAACTTCACATCTTGCTGTGGAGCCTCATATAGTCAGCAACCAAATACCAAGGTCCATGTGGATCCTCTTCCTTGACTTTATTTGAAAAACACATAAAATTAAAAATCGTTCCTTAGTCTGCCCCAACCACAGGACATCTGAGACACCACTTAGCAGAGCACAAATGGAGTGTGAGGCAGAGTTGTAAGATGGTCTCCCGATGCCAGTGTTCTGTAGAATGCCTATTTAGTGTGAGCAGGATTTGGGAATACGCTAGGATATCAGTACCATAATTAGGGTATTAACTATGATGGAAAGGGTTTTGCAGATGTAATTGAGGTGACTAATCAGTTGAATTAGTTACTCAAAATACAGGCTGCACTGAGTGAGCCTGACCTAATGGGCTACACCGTGAAAAGTGGTCAGAGAGGTTTGAAACATGGAAGAGACTTTCCCATTAGCATTGAAGAAACAGCTCTCTGTGCTGTACAGAAAACAGGGTGCTCAGAACAACCTCTCAGAGATAGAAGTGGCCTCTGACCAGTAGCTAGTACATAAGAGATCTTAGTCATATAACAGTGACATAGGAGGATCCAGAATTTCAATCTTTACTTTGATGCAAGCCTGAGTAGTAGACTCATCTCAACTGTCTCAGGATCTTCATCTGCAGGATTTCATCTGTAAAATTATAACTGTATACTCTTCTAACTCCTTCAGTCTGTGATGATTTTCTATGAAGCAGTTATTACACAATATTGTAGTCATTCACTATGCAGTGATGTGGAGTCATTGGTGGACCTCATACAATGGCAATCCCATAGAATTAGGATGGAGCTGAAATCTTCCCAACTCCTAGTAATGTTATCTTTGCAGTTATGCTGTTGTAAACAAACCTTCATGTACTGCCAGTCATATAAAAGTTTAGCACATAAAATTATATATAGTACATAAATACTTGTAATTATAATGACTGTTATTGATTATTTATATTTACTATGATTTTTATCATTATATTATAGAGTACTTCCTTCTTCTTCTTCTTCTTCTTCTTCTTCTTCTTCTTCTTCTTCTTTCTTCTTCTTTCCTTTTCTTCTTCTTTCTTCTTTTTCTTCTTTCTTCTTCTTCTTCTTCTTCTTCTTCTTCTTCTTCTTCTTCTTCTTCTTTCTTCTTTCTTCTTTCTTCTTCTTTCTTCTTTCTTCTTCTTCTTCTTCTTCTTCTTCTTCTTCTTCTT
>PVJX010000271.1:0-60407 GCA_004027295.1 Dolichotis patagonum | reverse complement strand
CTATGCCTGGCTTTGTTCTACTTCTAAGAAAAATATTTTACTGGAAAACAGTGTAATAAATTCTGCCATCAGTAGACTCATACTTACACATCTTTTGATTGCTATATATCCTAATTGTACCAAGAGGTCACAGTGAAGCTGAATTTCATGTGTGACCTATAGCATCTGTATTTCTGTGAGTACGTTCTAGGAAGATCACACAAGGGGAGAATTGCCCAGTGTCACATTTCTCAGAATATATCTCGTCATTAAGTGATGCATGACTGCCAGTGTTCAGAGAGGTATTTTTTCTTGGTTATCAAACTAGAAGATCACGTTTGATTTATTTTGATGAGCCTAAGGAGTTTTAGTTTGCTTAAAGATTTCAGTATAATAATTCTGACATAGCATGCCCTCAGTTATTCATGAAACTCACCTTTAACCATGAAACCACTCTGTGATACCAAATGAGTTGCATTTCCACTGACTGATGTTACTATTTCTTTAAAATATGGTTTTCTAAGGGAATAAAACATATGCTTTAGTATCATTCAAAATTTGATTCTAGCATGATGTTGTGTAGTTATTATATTTGGAATATTCCTGTTGAAAATCAAGGCTGTAAGTGATTAGCTTAGAATTATTAATGATTATGTTGCAACTTATCAATAGAATAAATAATTATCAGGGAATTATGTTCTCCTTTTCATATTTTATATTCCTTAAATGCAATAAAAGAATACAAAATTTTTATCCACTATTATGCTGAGGAAGTGTAGTGTGTCAGCTGTAATGAAGATCAATTTGTTAGAAGACATAATAGAATATATATATATATATATATATATATATATATATATATCCCACTAGCCAGGGCTAAAATCTGTAGACATTGCCTTGAGGTTTAACAATTCCATAAATAATCCTATTTCAGTTATTTGAATCTTACATGAGTTCATAATAAATAAATTATATATCAGACAAATTTGTGCCTTTTATTACTTTTATAATATCAATTTAGGTAAGAATTAACCCTCCCAGAGTACTGGGCAAAGCTCTATGTGGCTACTGTTTTGTTTTTTATTAGATCTTGAACTGAAATTCCTTCTTTATCCAAGTTAGTGCCACACAAATATTTGCATGCATCAGTTGTTATTTATTTCACTTTGGTTTTTGAGGTGGTTGCACATTAGTATTGTCCCTAGTTAAGTGATTGCATTTGAAGCTGAAAGAAGGGTGCCCCGGGGATGGGTCAGGATGGGAGGTGAATGTGCAGCAATGTAGAAAAGTACAGAATGGTTCACAGCCCCCTACCTTCATTTAAGTTTGCATCTGAATCTTACTGATAAAAAGAAAGCTGTGGTGAAATCAGTGGATGAATCATCAAAAAATACTTACTAATAGACAACAGAAACTCGTGTCATTTCACAAACCATTTAAATATACCTCATCTAGAAAAGCTTGCATGAGAAGATTGAGAAACCGATGGAGGCCTCTGTTTACTCTCTTCTTTTATTTAATTGACTTTATTGGTACATTTTACATATACATTAGTGATCACATTCATTATAGGGAATTTGTACCTGCACGTGATATAACTTGATTCTTTTTTTTCCCTCATTCTTCAAACCTCCTTTCAACCTGTCTTCCTTTCCCTGTTACCTGTTTACAAAAGCTTTGTTTCCTTTTTTTTTTTTTTTTTTTTGATATGGGGATGGAACTCACAACCTCGCACTTGCCTGGCAAGTGCTTAAGCCACTGAGCTAAATCCTAGGCCATCATTTTCTTCTTTTCCCCATGTATTTTTAACCATGTTGAGTATGTAAAATGTGTAACTGTCAACTGGTTTTGACAAGCTGGGGGAAGGTCTTCCTGGATGCTGTGTTACTTACGGGGGTGGGTTGTGTGAGCAGATAAATGCAGTGTTTTTCACAGCATGGTTTGGAGAGCTTCTATATTGGAATGCACTGAAATGTTTAATAAAAATGAAAATTTATAGACTCTCCTAAGACTACATAAAGCAGAAATGAAGGTCTGAGTGTTCAGTTTTAAAAAGCTCCCTAAACAATTTGAATGCACACAAATGTTTAGGCACCACCAGTTGATACACATGTATAACAGATTATTTCTGTCTTCTCTCTTGTCAATGCCAGATATTGTTGCTACCATTTCCATTCATCCCATTTGTCTTCGCTCCTGTAAGGGTGCAGTAAACTACAGCCTTCATGAGTTTGGGAGTCACTGACTGAGGTTCTTCCATGTCACCACCTGGACTCAGGCTGCAGCCTGCCTTTGTTATTCATTCTCATTGGTTGATATCTGACCATGGTGTTAATGCTTCCTCATGATTGAGGCTTCGCTGAGTCATGGAATAAGGGCTGTGATGCATCTCATTCTCTCTCTTCATCCTGTAAGCAATTCCAGATTGGAAAGTGATTATAAATTTCTCAAACACCAGTACTGGTAAGAGTTATTTCGATGCTATATAATTTCTTCTCCCTCGCAACAATTACTTGGATTTTTATCTTTCTTAAGAACAATTTAATTTTTTCATATATAAATTTGTAAATTTTTCCTACATTACTTTGTTGAAGATGGTGGCAAACTCATGAGGGTGTGTGAACAATACGTTTCCTTAAGAATACCAACTCGCTTCTTTGCCACTTCTTTTGAACTGGGTATAGTAGTAACATTTAATTCACTGAGTTGTATGAATTTATGGAAATAATTCATATCAACCAATTAGAGTAGTATTTAGTATATAGCAAAGGTTCAATAAACACCAACAATAAAAGTCACCTTTTATGGAGCATTTATATGACAGTCTCTGTTCTGAGTACCTTGCACGAATCACCTCAGAGATTTGCTCAAAGTTCCAAAGCTCACAGTAGCAGAATGGGATTTTGAATACAAGCATCCATTTCCCCATGCATTAGACTTATCGCATTCACAAATCTAGATCACTATCGCCTCACTATATTACTGAAACAAACTCATTTGATGTTTTGTGCCTGTTTTATTTCAGTTCACTTTCGCAGGGCCACATATGCTTTCTGTTTCTTACTCATAAAATGTAACCAGGCTACTTTTGGATCAAGTCACAGCCATAGGGAGACGGTGTGTCAGAAGCAGACCTCTGATGGTCCACTTGTAAATTAGAATGGGGGATGCCTGGAGAAGTGAGAAGCTTAATAGGAGCACCTGGGCATGAGATATGGCTGATTTTTATGATTCCTCAGGCTCCGAGTGAATTATCTGGCAGAATTAGTTTCTTCTTCACTCGTCATTTAATGTAGATTTCCCTAGCAAACAAATACTGTCTCATATCTACAGAAAATCCAGTGCAACTTCTGGAAGCCTGACCTTGATTCTGTCACTTTCCCTCACACTGCCAGCCTAACCTGGCTGTACCTGCTCTCAGAGTACCTTCTCTACTTCCTTAAGGCACTGCCTTGGAATGCGGTTGTTTGCAATTGCATCTCACACACCATCTCATCATGATGGTGCTTCAGGCTCTGAAACCCAGCCTACATGAATTTTGGATTGGAGTTTTCATGGTGTAATCCACTAAGCCTTGTGTTCTTAAGTTTCCCTTGTAATTTCCTCCTGTAAAATAGTGGTGCCTTACCTCCTGAGTGTGTGTGAATTTGCAGCTTGAGAACGCCTAGAAAGTACTCACTACACTAATCTGTCAGTGAGCACTCCTAATGCATTCCTTATTGTGAGCTAAATTTTAATAGGTTCCAATCTACAGGAAGGCTGGGAAGGGGATTTGTAGGATCAGATTATCTTACACAATACCTGGACCACAGGTCTAACATGCAAATAAACCATAGAGGATGAAACTGAGCAAAGCTTAGTTTTTGTTCAGACCAATTAATTGGGACTGTGAAATAAAAAATTGAGAAGAAGTTTGTCACATCTCCTCTGCTTTTGATTACCATCTTCAACCTGGAATCAGAAGGACATAACTAACCAGAATGCTTTTGTCCCTTGCATCAGTTCATCAAAGGCCAGGTTCATCTCTCCTTTTGGAGAAGAAACATTGATTCCTTCCAAAAGCCATATTGCTGAAAATGAAGCAGAAATTGGTTCATTACTGCCAGTAACTGGTGATTCTGAATCAACTGTACTTCAGGGATCTGCTCTGAAGTACAGGAGTAAGAAGGTTGCTAATTAAGTGTGTTCATTTTTCTGGGGACAGGCAGAGGATAACCTTCCTGTATCCGTGTAAATCTGAGCAGAACTCCCTGAAGCTGCTTTGTGGGGCCTCCTTTAAACAGTAAAGCGAGTCTGCCTACGTACCCTCTTCAGTCTATTAAGAATACATCTCATAGAAGTTTTTATTTTTATTTTACCTTTAAGCTGAGTTCTTGTTATGTTGCCTCTGCTCAAACTCTTGAGCACAAGCAATCCTTCTGACTCAGCCTCCCAAGTATCATGTAGAACTTTAATCAAATTAACAGCCTCCCTCACATTTTTTCCTCATCACCACCTCACATTCACTGTTTATCTAGCACTCACCCAAAGGCAGGGGCACAGAACTTTCTCACACAACTAAAAATCTCATCAATTCAGCAAAAGCAAACAATCTTTTAAAAAGTCATGAGAGGTATTTGTTCCATATGCTGGTAATTTTTTTTATTAAGTACTTCAGGTATACCTGGCCACTCATTAAGAACTGGCCACACGTTAGCGTTTATCAACTGCTGCTTTGGGGACATGGAATGATTCTTTGTGTTGCCAAGATTCTTCTCCTCACTGTGAGATGAGGATGAATTGCTGTCCTCCCCAAAAAGTGATTCTAACAATGGGATAGTCCATGTGCTCAGTCCACCGGTTGACAAAAATGTGCACTTGTGGAGATTTTCACTTGTAAATATTATTGTCCCTGTTCCTTGCAGTAACCCTCTGAGGGAGGTGTATTGACTGTGTTTTGAGGACTATCAAACTGAGGTTGAGAGGGTTTAAGTAACTTGAATGAGATCCATGATCTGGTCATCATTAAGATCTGCTCCATCTGTTGGACACTTATAAAAGGGAATGTGGGTCTCTATAGGAAGAAAAGATAGTGGACTAGTGCTTACTTTGAATTCAAGCTATGCTTTGAAGCTAAGAAAGATAGCTAGCTAGATAGTCAGCCTGGATGTTCTGGTGTGTAGTAGTCCTGGCTCACCTCAAAAGGAGACCACATAAATTGCCTTGGAAGGAGACCTCCTTAAAGAATGTGCAAAACCGGGGCTAGGGGGTTTACCTCAGTAGCATAAGTGTCTGCTTAGCAATCACAAGATCGTGAGTTCAATCCCCGGTACCAATAAATAAATAAATAAATAAATAAACAAAACCCTTACCAGGTCCACGGACATCCTCTTCATTCTAGGTAACAGGGAATTGGGTTCTTCCAGGTTATGGAGAGAGCAGTGGCTTTCAGGAAGAGATATCAGAGAGATTAATCATTCAACAAATGGTCACTGCCTCTTAGGTGCTAGGCACTGTTTTTTTCTTTCTTATTTGTGTGTTTATTTAGTACTGAGGATGTAAGTCAGGGACTGTTACATGCTAAGCAAACACTCTAGCAATGAGACACACTCCTGGCCTCTTAACTGTTCTGTATGAGAGTACCACAGTCAACAAGATGGATAAATGTCTCTGACCTTGTAATGAACAGTTTACTCAGTGGTGGCAAACCTATGGCATTTGTGCTGCAAACATCTACTTATATCATTGAAAACTCTAAAAGGTTTGCCATCACTGGTTTATAGTCTAGCACAAAGAAACACTGACAAACAAGTAAGCAAATATGCTTATCCAATAATGACAGTGCTTTCCAGGAAAATAACACTGGTTGAGAGTAGTGATTCCAGGGTGGGAAGCAGAAAAGGGTGCTGTTGTATGTTGTGTGGCTTTCTCGGGCTCCTCTGTGTTGGGAATTTGGGAGCCAAGATCTGAATGAAGTCATTCATTCCTTCACAGGGGGACTTGAGAATAAGCATTATAATGGGTGAAACCACAAAAGTAGAAAGCCTGGACAGTGGGGATATAGGGAAAGGAAACTGCCAGGCTCCTAGAGGAGCAACCAAGCACTAAGAGAATCCTTAATTGTGACATTCCAAATGAAAGAGCAGATTCACTCTGGTACTTTTCTCTACCTCCCTGCTTACTACATTCCTCATCCCAAAGACATTGAATGGGCAGGTGAACACACAGGACCTGACCGATGATACTGGCTCATAAAGCAAGCTGCAGAGCCCTTGGGCGTCCTTCCCAGGAGACAGAAGACAAAGCACTTTGTGAAGACCACATGTGATTTGTGTTTAAGTAATGACAAGGCTGTGAATGAGCAGGAGACAAGACCCATCTATTCAATTAACTCCAGGTTTGGAAACATTTCATGTTTCAAAGTTGCTGGGGTGAATGGATTAATTAGAATGTTATGAAACAGTTTGGAAGAATCACTTGGGTTTCAACCTTCATTTTGTGTTAATGAGTACTTGTGCCAGTGTTTGGATTTCTAATTCATTTAAAGTTGTGTGGAATAATGAGAAGAAATAGTGGGCTTTGATTTAAACAAACCATAGTTTGCATCTTTGTATCACCATTAGTCAGCAGTATGACCTGGGGCCTGTTCCTTAAACTCTTTTAAGGCTAGTGTTTCCTCTGTAAATCATGTCAAATTGTAACTACAATCATAGCGGCTAGAAGCAATGTGTACCCAACATTGAGTGTGTGGTATTTGCCTAATCAGTAGTATCCATTATCCAATAAATACCTCTACCATACATCTATCAAGTATGCGCACATGGGGGTGAGCATTGAGGTAGACACAGGCAGCATGATTTTCGCTTTCTCTAAAATCACTTTTCAATGGAAAGAGCATACATCCAAGTAGTTATAATAGGGTGCGTCATAAATGGGGAAAGTACCACCAAGACACAAAAAGGGGGCTATTTAATCCAATACCGGTGGGAGAATTTTCATGAAAGAAAATTTTCATGGAGATGATATGTAAAGTGTGTCTATGTTTTTAGTTTTTCTAAAAAGATAAGATGATTTTAACCAAACTTTGAAGATAGAGGCGCCCAGAAGGATTGGGAGAAGGAGCTAAGCCGTGAAGTAGACTGTGTAGACAGCAGTAGGACCATGGAGGTACAGTCCTCAAGTTGACATTGGACCACAAAGAGACCAAGCATCTTTGCAGGAACTCTTGTACTCCATTCAGTAAGCAAAAGGAAGTCCTGGAAGGAGGTTTGATTAAGACATTGATAAGAAGAGGCTGAATTTCAAATTCATGAGTCCGGCAACGCAAGAAAATATGAATAAAGCATGCAGACACTTCAGTAAAAATAAGAACCAGGAGTGACTGAAACAGTTTTCTCTGTTCTGAAAGTATCATTCACTACTCTCCACAACAGTCCCAGTATCTCATTGTTACTGACATGCTGCATTTTATAAGGACCTGCAGACGTGGAGAGAAGTAATGTACCTAAGATCATACCACTAGTAGGAATCTTGGCAGTCTGATCCTTGCACCTGCATTCCGAGCCATTAAAGGGCCTCGAAGCCAACCACAAGTGAAGGCCTTCTGGAACACTGCTATTCTGCCACCATCTGAGATCTTTGGCTGTCTTTGGTCCTCACACCCTCCTTGGTGAAACAGGAGAACCAATTTTGCTTCCTGAGATGCTTTTCTAGCTTTCTGGTGTTTTTTGGTTTTTTTTTTTCCTGTGTGTTTTTGTTTTTGTTGTTGTTACTGTCATTTTGCTGCGTTGTTTTATTGTTGTTTACCGTTGTGGTTCATTGTTTGGTTTTGTTTTTGTATTTGGTTTTGGTTTTCAGTCCGGTATTTTGTTGTAGGTCTGACTTGGGTAGTATGAGGTAGTATTAGGAAGGAGAAAAGAAGTTATGCAAGATAAAGATAGAAACTTTAAGCAAGTTTTTATTTCCCCCTCAAGTGTTTTCTGGCTCTCAATTTCCTTAAACTAGTATTTAAAAAAATAGCATGTGAATTATGCACTGAAAATATATGTTAATGTTAGAGTAATGAGCAAAATATAAAAAGCTAACTGTGAAACTAAAATATTAGGTAAATACTAAGAATATTTATTAGCTTGTTCTGCTTTGAAACACTAATACTACTATTCAAACCAGAATATTGGTTCACAGTGACTAAGACCGGAGCCTTAGGACAAGAACTCACTGAAATGGTGAAAGTCAAAATGAGCAGTTTCCTGGAGCCTCCTTTCTCTCCTGATTCTCTCACTAGTGAAAGGAGGTTTCTGAAAGGGCACAAAGCAAACCGTCACCGGGGGCGTTTCCAGTTTGTCCTGGTGTTTGAAGCCGCCTGGGCGGCGGGCGCGGGTCCGGGTCTGCAGACAGTGCAGCCCGGGCTTAGTTTTCCCGTTGCCACGGCAACTGACCCCCGCGAGCCACCGGCGGCGGCGCGCACGGAGTCCCGGGCCCAGCGTGGCCGCGCCTCGCGTGTCCTCCGAACGCGCCTAGTGACCTCCGGGCTTCGGTGATCTGCGCGCTGCTCCACGCGTGGCCATCTCTCCGTGTAACAGTGACAACGGGGATGCTGATGATTTTGACAGCCTGACTTAATCCAGCTGCCACTTCTGGCCTCTGCTACAGCAGACTGGAAGGGTGCATTTGCTCAGTCTCTCCGTGTCTCTCTCTCTGTGTCTCTGTCTCTCTCCTCTCTCTCTTTTCTCTGTCTTCTCTCTCTCTTCCCCTCCCTCTCTTCCTCTCCTCTCTTCTCTCTCTCTCTCTCCCTCTCTCTCCCTCTCTCTCCTCCTCTTCCTCCTCCTCCTCCTCCTCCCTTTCTCCAGCAGTAGCCTGCTTAATGTAGTTTAATGGCTTTACAAAGAAAGCCAGGCAGAGCAGCACTTCCCGGTGGCTGTGGTCGGACCATGACCTAGCTGACCATGAACTTGGAAGGGCTTGAAATGATAGCAGTTCTGATCGTCATTGTGCTTTTTGTTAAATTATTGGAACAGTTTGGGCTGATTGAAGCAGGTTTAGAAGGTAAGGGAGTGCTTTTTAGCGACTTCTAACAATTCTCTGTTTTGCAATAAAATTTTTCTTTAAGTGAATGTAAGGGGCACCTGGAAACAGCTAGAGAAAGGTGGTTCGGGTGTAGACATAAGGAGGCAGGTTTTTCAGGGTAGGAAAGATTAATAAAATAAACTTTTTGCAAGTTTCAGTAAGGTTTTCACAGCAAAAGAATATTTAAACTGTGGAAACACTTGAGATCAAAGTGTTAGAACCAAAACTGAGAAAATTAAGTGTTTACAATAGGTGTGTCTGCTGGTATGGAGAACATTTAGTGTAAATATCGTTGTAGATTTTTGTTTGGGATGTCCCCTTTTTATTTAATCAGCAGTTTTTATTTGTGTGCTGTGAGGTGCACTTGTTTCTTGCCATGCAAATGCATTCATCAAATAATGCATACACATTTGCAGTTTCTTAAGGTTTAAGATTGAAGCCCAAGAATGATAAGGTTTTCATCAGATCTCTAGAAGTGTTTATACTATTGCCTATTTTACATTCTTTCAGAGTGTAAGGTTAAAAAGTCTTGGACTCATATAATAGAAAAAGTTTAATGTGGATTCCAAATAGTTAATTCTTTGAGATGTTGCTATTTATGTTCATTAGAGGCTCGTTCTCCTGTTCTTGATAACAGTCTGTGTTTTTTAAAAAATTAAGGTGTATACTTGCTTATATCATTCCCTGAAGTGATATTTCTCTGAGAAATGGAGTAAATTTAGACTATTTTATTGACTACTCAAAACACCTCTGAGAGTATATTTGCATTCAGCCAGCCATTGTTTCTCTAAAGCTGGCAGTGAAATTTTTCCAAGCATGTCTAGATGATGTTTGACATAGTTATGTTTTGATATTCTTTATGAGTAAACATGAAATACACATCAGAGATGCATTTACATCCACAACTAATCCAGCCAGTTCTCCAGAGAATGGCTGCCACAATATGACATAAAAAAGATTGTTTTTACAAACAGCAAATATGAAATTGAAGTAAGTGTGTCACTCTGATGTAGGTTACCAGAAACCTACATTTACAACTCATTGGGAGGAGGGGGAAGGTGGTGTTATGAAGCAGTTCGTGAAAAGGATTTGAAAGGAAGTTTGCAGAATGCATTTTTGCAGCCCTCTCTGGGGGAAACATTTGCTTTGTAGTCTTAAAAACCTGATAAATTCTAAATTGTATAAATGATCACTGCTCTTTAAAATTCACTTTATCTTGTATGTTGTTATGTAGCCAGGAAGTTGGTTTGACTTGTCTGTCTCCCAGTGAGTGTGTGTTGTTTTACCTGACCAATCTGCCTAGGACCTCCCATTTTAATGTGCTGGGTTTTATCTTCTTGGAGATTTCCAGCTGTTTGGAGCACTGTCAGAATTCTTGGCTCTGTTGTGAGACTTGTTTTATCTTACTTCATTATTTCATGGAAGATGCCTTGTCCTGCTTTAAACTCTTTATGTTGTAGCATTTGCTCAGCATTTGTGATGCTGCCTACTATAGTATTGCTCTTGTTTATTTTAGGAGGATAAATATTCACTCTTTCAAATGAAAACATGTATTGCTTTCATGAAGGGGCTGGTACCCCTTGTGAACTTATTTTAACGTTGCCAATTTTTAAGACATAAAAAATACAATCTTTTTTATGTCTTACTTATTTTCAAAGCTGTATCCATTTGTGTAAATAGTTTCTTTGATGTTTTTTAATATTTTACAATATTAGCAACTTACAGGTAATGTACTTGTTCTATGAACAAAATATGTTCTCATAAACTTTAAATCTGTACTTTATTTCCAGTATTATTTAGGGATGTATTTTAAATAGCACAATGTTCATAATGACACCAAGGAGGAATTATCCTTTGTGTGTAAAAGTTGGTAGACACATAAAGCAATAATGGTTTTTAATTTTGAAGTCTATATAAAATTTATCCCAAAGTGAATTCAAGAGTCAAAAATCTTCAAAACAAGATTTAACTTTTTTTTTTACTTTTTGCTTGCTGGAAGTATAAATGAGTAGATGGATATATCTCACTGTTCATAGTTTATGTACACACTTTAAAGTGATTTTAATTAATTAAAAGGATAAACAATATTTAGGATCAAAATAACACTTTAGTAGATATTTCTGAAGCTTTCTTAAGGAAAATGAACACTGATACTCATTGCATTCAGACATATTTTTCACTTGGAAGTTTCTTTCCCACCATTTTACTTATTGGAGAGATAATGATTTCTTTCACTTTTATTTTGCTTATTTCTCTGTGATCAAGTGACCTTGATCAGAAGTTTGAGTATTAAATAGATAAGCTTTAACATAGGTTAGAGCCTTATGAAGGTTGTGAAGATTTTGGGTGCATATCTTAAGTGATTATCCCTTTCAAGTCAATTTATGTTCATTTTATAGTGTAAGCATCTTTCAGAATGTAATGTTCTTCATAATATTATGCATGCATTGTGTTATGTTCTGAAGGACATATAAATATTTACAGGATGAAGCTTTTATTATATATAGAACAAATGTACCTTGAAATAAATTGATAATATGAAAGTGTGAATTGTTTGTATTTGCATATATTTGGGTGCTTTGATTTTCCATACTTGGACTGGGGATTGCGTTCTTGGACATCCTGTTTCAATCTATGTGTCATGCATGTAAATAAATAATAATAATATACATAGATTCATGCCACATATTTCTATAAACTAAAAGCTTTATGCTTAGACATTCCTTTACTAGAGAAAATGAAAGAATAGTTGGAGTACAAATGTTCATGCCTCCTCTGCCATTCTTGCTTTCTAAGCTTGTGTAAGTCACTTTACCTATTTAGTTGTCTAAAGTGGAAAAAAAACTATACTGGATGATGTTGGTGGAACTTTCCATTTCATAAATTCTATGAGTCTACCAGGAAATTGACGTTTGATGATTTGTGAGCCCAAATTCTTTCTCATGAAATAACTATTGATGGCCTTCTTCAGAATGGACACACAGTGAAATTGTTAGACTAAATACTCCCTTCCATGGTGGGTTAATTCATCAGACCTCCAGGAAATGTTCATTGTGTTTCAAGGGAATAGAGCTGTGTCCTTTCCTTTAGCTCTAAAATTTGACATTTGGAGTTTCTATTTCAGGCATTGCTATAATATAGTTTCTCAAAACTTTATACAGAGTTCCAGTTACAGAGAAACACATCGTATTGTCATCTATCATTATCATCAGCTATATTTTTTGTAATTTAGTTAAAATTTAGTAATATTTTTTAATAAAAATAATGTTAACATCATGTCAGAATGAAGACAATTAACAGCACTGAGCCTGATCAAAGTATTGAGGGTTATATGATCTGTCAGTGGCCAGTGTTTTGAATTCATGGGCTCTTCCTGCTTACTGAGTGGTTTCAGATACTCCAGCGCTATAACAGATAGAAACTTGCCTAAAACCTCACAAAAACAAATTGCCACTTTTCCAGCTATAAAAATGAAAATGACATTCTGTTAACAAAACGTAGAGAGAAATTCAATCAAAACTTTAACAACAAGGCTCTTTCATCATATCAGTATGTAATATTGGCCTATTAAAACCTCTGCTCTTCATTCAAATATTAACCAAATTGTGGTGAATCTGTTACTGAATAGAGAACCATCCGTCTATCAACCTAAGGAAAAAGCAAAGTTTTTGAAAAATGTATGAAGAAATGACTTGAAAAAATAGCAATTGTTGGTAATTTTCTTCTATGAAAAGAAACATATGTTGATTATATCTAATTTTCAAATGATGCTTTTTCATTTATGCAGCTCACTGATCTAGCAGATACTTACAATATTGTAACACAAGCATTTTCCACAGATCTAAACAAGGTATTAATCGTATAGGAAAAGATCTTTTAGGACTCAAAGTTTTAGTTCTTTCATGCCACTGACACGGTGTGGAGGTTCATGAGTTGCCCATAAGTTGAACCCATGTGAGAATAACCCCTACTCCACGTCCACACCATCATGCTTCCTGGGGAACACAAGATTGGTCGTGACTGGGCGGGGCTATTATTTCCACAGATCTGGAGTTGTTTTGCCTAGACTATTTCAACAGCATTGCTTCTTATGGTCATGTGATTTGAGACTTGAACTCATCATTCTTTTCTTGCCATACACTAAGTTAATTATCAGTAATTTCTTGCCTTACTGAAGATTACAAGTGTTAAATCCAGTATAGAATAATGCTGCATCATATAGACGTATTAATAGCATAAGCAAATAAATAGTATTCCATAATATACTACAGTACATTTGATCTTCATTAGGGTCCTCTAAAGTAGAAACTATTATTTTAGATATGAGAAAGCTTAAACCTGTGTTCAAGTGATAGACTTGGCTCAAGTTTCCTAAGCAACAATGTCATAAAAGTGAAATTCAAAATGACTCCCTGTTCTATTTCATAATTTCAATTTCCTTGACATTGCAACAGTAATGACAGTGGCCAACAGTTTGGTGAAGAGGAGAAAGTGTTACCTGAGGTCTCCATTAATGAACTTCTGCGAGCATTTCTTACACTCTCATCTAAATTCAGAATGAAGAATGTTACAAATCCCATGTGTCAAAACTACACAAAACTGTATTACACTCTGAGGTAAAAACAGACAAGGAAGTAGATATAATTGTCCAGTTTCCAGACCAAGCCCCCATTTGTCAGGTTTGTTTGGGGGCGATAGATGGAATTGCTGAAAATAGACAAAGAAGGGCTGGTGATTTTGGAGAAAGGAACAAATTAACATAAGATAGTGCTGTGAAGAGGCAAGATCTTGACTAGAAGAGAAGGACTGTTTATAAAGGTGTCTGAGTTATGTGGAGTAGGTGGATTGGAACATGAGCAAATTTAGTGAGATGATCCATGTTGTAGTAGAATTTCTATTGAGGGCATCCACAGCTGACTCAGAGAATAACGCAAGCCTCATTTGTAGTTCAAGGCTTGATCAAAACAGTAACCAATAGAAAACATGCACTCCCATGTTTATCAGCAAGTTTAAAGCAAGAAATAACACAGATAGTTATATTTATCAGGGAAAACGGTATGAAGAACTAGTTGTGAATCTCTATAGCACAACTGAGGTGAAAGCATTGCGTATGCCATTACTTGGAATTATGACATCAAATGTGCAGGATTGCAGGGGATAAACTTGAGGTTGAGAAAGAGTACTAATTTTCTTAAATTCATGATGTAATAAGTAAAGAAATTCAGATTATTTTCAGTATGTTTATAATGCTGCTGATACAAATGGTATTCATTATGACTGTCAAATGCAAATAATACAAAACATGATAATACAAAAAGCATGCACAGTGTAACTTTTTTCCTACAGAATATTTCTTTACTTTGTTGAAAGTTTTTAAATTTGATTTTTTTGCTTCTAATTCTATATCAATGCATTGCTAAAGCATAACTACAACAATGAGCCAAAAATAGAAGAAGAGGAAGAAAATCAGAGGAGACACATTTGTAATTCATTTACATTCTTGGACTTATCAAAGTGTCGCAAAACAGAAGGTTCTTTAGAAATTACCACATTCAAATAAGTCATTTTATAGATGCAGAAATCAAAAAATTTCAGAGATATAAAATGACTTACTAAATGAGTTGTTTTTATCAAAACTATGTTTTTTGGAAATAAAAATGTAAGGTATTATTTTTGGAAGATAAACTTCAACCATAGCCCAAATTCCATAAAATACTTATCCATATAGCAATTTCCCTGTTCATTTTTATTGTGAATCACTCTAAAGTCCAGCAGTTTCAAGACTCAGGTGAAAGTGAAAAAGTTTTCTGGCATGTTTATCATATGGTAGAGGTACAGCTTCTTAGAACATTTGGGCTGAAAGACTTAACCATATATTGGGTGATTTTCACCTCTGTGACTCGTCAGTTTGGGTGTTATAGTAGTCATTACTATGTGACAGCCTAGTCAGAATCCCAGTGGATACATTCTGAAAGGCAGAGGTTCAATTCTATCTATTAATTGATCTTTGTATCCATCCGTCTACCCCTGTACCTGTCACCTACCTATCCATCTACCAATCAGTCACATAGGCAGTTATCCTAATTGCTTATCATACTAATTATCAAAAGCTGGAAGCTGAATTCCTCCACCTACCTCATTGCTTCCTAAAGGGCCATTGCTCAGAGAGACCCTAGTATATATTGTGTTTGAAGTGCATCACCATTGTCCATGCTCTTAAAAGCTACTCTTTGAAAGATCATTTGAGTAAATCCAGGGACCTCATCACTGTGATGAGCTGGCTTGAGAAATTGTATCAGTTGTGAGTCACTTTTTATCAGGAGGTTCTAGGGTGTAAACACTCAAAAAACAGAGTCTAAACCAAAGTAATTGATTGAATAGTGATTGAGTTCCAGTTCCAATCCAAACTATCTATAAGGCCTTGCGTGAGAGTTGTAATCTCCTAGACCTTACTTTCCTTAGTTCTTAAGTTAGATTTGTCATTGTACTTCCCTCTCTGATTTTTGTGTGCTTTTGATATGAGTTGATACTTGCATATGCTTATAATTCTGCCTATAATTATGATAAATTATTTGTGTCATCTTTCAGTCTGTAAGAGAGAGGCCGTTAGTGTCCACTTGCTGACCTAGTGAAAGTTATGCTTGAAGGACAAAGTCATTCCAAATAAAACAGTTGATGATATATGGAACTTCAGGCTTTTGGAAGAATGGTCATTTAATGGGATATTGTTACTGATTAATTTGATTATGCTTAAAATTTGTTGTGAGGGTTATACCTTAGTTACTTTTCTCTCATTGCTGAGACAAAATACCCAACAACCAAAAGTAAGGGAAAAAAAAGGTTTATTTAGCTCACAGTTTGTGGAGGTTTCTGTCCATAATCAGCTGACTCTAAGGCAGGGTGGTGTGTCAGAGAAGTGCCAGTTCCTGATGGTGGTAGACAGCAAAAGCAATAAGAGGAAAAGGTGGGGAGAACAAGCCTCTTTTCCTGCGTTACACTGTAAGCAGCTACTACCCTCTAGGGTGAGTGTAACACTCACACCATTTGACTGACTTCCTCTGCACAGGATAAGGATGTTTACCCGCTGGGTCCTTTAGTTAAAATTAAGCTGACACGAGGCATCAACCTTTACAGGTTACTTAAAATTATTGAAGAACAATCCTTCATTTCTTTTCTTCAAACTAGCATGCAGGAAAATTTCACTGTAAATGATATTTGTTCACTGAAGAAATTTAAGGCTTCCGCTGCTGATCTAAACACTGGAGATGCAACTTTAAGCAAAACAGACAAAACCTCTGTGTTTTAAAGCTCAACTGCTAAGTTTTTAAGTGCTAACTATAAATGCTTTAACATGCACAGAAGGCACAACAACTGTAGTGGAATTCATTTATTGAACATGTGTGTCTCTCCTACGCTCCATAATACTTTGCTGTAAGCATGGTAGTGAACACAGTTCTAGTTCTTGTGAAATTTAGATAGAGAAGCAAGATGAAAAGATAAACAAAGGCATATATATGAATGTATAATCTTAAATCTAATAGAGACAAGTATAAAGTATTGCAAAGGAAGCGAAAAACTAGGCTGCGATACAGTGATCTGAGGGGAACTTTCTAAAGAGCTGCTTTATCTGTAAATCCCTCAAGGAAAAGAGTGCATGAGACAGCACCTGGGAGAGAGGATTCCCAGGTTGAGTGACTGCCTGATGCAAGATTCCTAAGCTCCAGGTGTGCTTCATGTATCCTGGGAGCCCAAGCAGGTGAGCATAGGGTGAACAGGGGACCTAGCCAGGGGAGAGGAAGAAGAAATATAAACATAGTCAAGGCCACATGTTGCAGGACCCCATGGGTGGTACCAATGCAAGATCTTTGGATTTTATTCTTTGTTACTGGAATTCCACTGAGCAATGAAGATACCATCTTTACAATCTGTGGCTCAAAACATTTTTATAGGATCTGTATCAGCTTTTGCACCACATGCCAGCTCCAAGCTCCATATGCAGCATACCTTCAGACACCTCTTTGCTCTGACCCAGACACTTGCCAGGACTTGCGTTCATTATATCTTGTCAGACCTCCTTTATCCGAAACAACGGCCTATGCTTACCATCCCTGCTGCTTAGATGCCCAAGCCAAAAATTCATTTTTCTTCATTAAGCAGGATCTGCCCTTCTGCTAAGAGCCTGGGGTGTGAATTGATGTTCTTTATTTCTTCTTCTTAACTGTTTCAAAACCTTGGTATATAAACCCTACTCTTCATTGTATCTTTAGAAACAATGCAAATTGTCTTGATATAACTTCTCTAGAGAAGAGATTTTGAAAGTCAAATAAAATTCCTTGAAAATCTGCCATAGTGAACACATGAACACATAATGAAAACACCTCAACAGTAAACATGTGGAAAATGTAAATTTCAGAAAGAAAGTCATGATTTTTCCTACGAGTGTCTCCTCCTCTTTCCCATATTAGTTTCAAAGAAGGTTACATAAACTAGGTATATGCCAAATTAAGGTGGGAAAAATAGAATTTATGTCTAATTTTTGGAACTATCAAGAATCAGGGACTGTAGTCCAACCCCATCATTTTATGAGTAAATTGAAACTGTGGGAAGGTTAATTGACTTGTTAGAAATCACAATACTATAGATATTATAATAATTATAATACTATAGATATTAAATAATTATCTATGATAGAGTAATAATTATATTCTTGGGAGGGAAGTACTTTATATATTTATATTATGTAAATTTTGCAAAACTCTGTAAGAATAATTTTATTAGCTATAATTATAGGAACTCAAACTCCTTATTTATCTAAAGATATATTATGATCTTTTTTATCATATTTCTTTTTTCTGCTTTTATTAGTTTATGCCTAGCAAAAATGAGATGCTTTATTTGCTGGTGTTCCTGATAAAATGAGTGAACACATTTACTGCAATGAAATACCTTGAGATGCCTTCGACTAGGTAGAGTTGGAAACCAGCTTTTGTTCAGTGGCAGGCTGTTGCCTCAGTACCACTGTTGGGTACCCATAGTGATGAAAACTCAGAATGAAATCCCTAAGGTGAGAGCACAGGCTTTAATGTAAGCATCAAATGAGCACAGGATAGGGCTCAAGGAAGGAAATTCTAGGACTGAAAGTCAAGAAGTCACGCATCTGATGCTGATAGGACCAGTCAGGCTTTCAGGAATACTTTGTTGATCATATGCCGAGATCTATCATTAACACTTTCCATGGATTAGTCATGTGGCTACTATTTTTAGGAATCAGCTGTAATTGAAGATTTAACAAAAGAGAAATCATGTGATTATATGGTTGTGCAGTTTCTGTCAGCTGCCTGATGTCACACACTTTGAAGTTACCAAGCTGAGACTTAAGTCTAAGTTTGTCCACCTGAAGAGCAAACATTCCAAGCCATCATGTTCTTTACTTCTAGGTAAGGTCATTTCAAGGTCGGAGGCAGAAGTGCCTTGAAGAAACTGAGTCTTAACATACAGAGCCTTTCAAGTACATGGGGCCATTTGTATTCACATTCTCAGTAAATATTAATAACCATGCCAAGGTTTGTACATGTAATTTTACCCTACATCCTTCCGTATAAATCTCTCTCCTCTAGACCACATGTGTTTCAGATCCCAAAATGTCAAGATCTGCTCCTTTGAGAACTTAGAAGATCTTGCCTTTTCTGGAGTGATTAAAATTCATGCCTGAGGATACAAAACACAGGATTCAATCTTGCTGGGTATAAAGTTTATACTAGGAGTTGTCAAACCTCTTTCTCCATCTCCACAGCCACCCTTACTTCATTTTTGACATAGTGAAGATGGGATTATTAAACAGCAGGAGATTTCCACACCATGCTGGCTGCAAGGGTAATGTTGGCCCATTCCCTGCAGAACTGGTTCTAGAGTTCAGCTGGGCTTGAACCTGAGGGAATTCTCCTGGACTGACTGCTAAGTAGAGAACATATACTGTGTCTCATCAGACAAACAGAAATTTTTCTTCTTTCACATATAGCTGACCTTCTGCATTATATCTACCTGCTCATGAGGCTCAGTTCCATCATGTGTAATTTGATCATTGTTACAAAGATCAATAGAGACACGTATACAGTGTTGTGGGCTCTTTAGGTGATCTATAGGTGTGACTATTGATTATTTGCGACTGTAAGAAGCCACTGAGAAAATAAGTCATGGGTGAACATCATTTGTTTTATATGTTTGACTAGATGTATGCTACAGTTGAAAACTCTAGAATAGTCTTTGTTGGCAGTTGTCCTAGGACAGATGGAACTCATAATCACAAATATTCATTCAATCAGTGAGCTTGTGCTTACTAGGCTCCTGCTGGGTACTTTTCTAAGTATTGTGATGCCACTGGGACACTACTGCTAATGTCCCTGTAGTTGTGGAAGAGTTGCCATCTGCTAGAGGAGAGACCAGTTTTACCTGGGTAAATTAGAGAATATGGGTGTAGATGTTGTGCATTCATAATGGGAGGCTGAGACACAGTCTGATCGCTTTCTTCTCTGTTAATATGTTGGAGGACTAGGGATAATGTAGTTGTGAGATGGACAGTAATGGATGTTTTGAGGCAAACTAAAATACATCTCAGACTTCCCAGAGTCAGGAAGCAGTGAATTCCTAAACAAATAAGAAAAAAAAAGTACCAGGTGGTGCTGTGCCCAATTTAGATTTGTGCTTTTAGTTTTAAAAGAAGAATCATGTGACTCGGATAAAGTGCATATTTTCTTCAGTGTGATGCTACAACAATGTTTGTACAAATATGTCCAAAGAAAAAGGCAAAATCAGGTAGCAAATTGGAGAATGGGAACAATGTTGAGGAACTTAGAGGGAGTCTATTTAGCCCAACATCCATATGTGCAAAGTTAGATCTGGATTATGGAGCTGCTAGCAAAGGTATGATGTATTCCATTTGTGTGAGGAAATACAAACTAAAGATGAAGGACATTGCTTTTCAATGGTGTGGCCACAGTGGTAATACATAAATAGAAGTTATAGCACAGTTGCTTATTTAATGGATCCAGCACAAGTCTCCCACATACTACTTGATTTATGAGGGTAAAAATGCTTAAGAAAACACCCTCAGGCTGCTCCTGAGTAACAGATAACCTCCAGAAAATGTCATATGCACTGTACCTTCACAAATGGGATAATATGAAAATACATGGAGAGGAATTTTGTGACTGTATTCTGAGTTTCAGAAATGAGACTTTGTCCACTGGATATTTTTTAATGGTGATGTATTTGTACTTCTCTTGTGGTTGCTGTCTTTAACTACCTATCTCTTATTGGTTTTTGGAAAGTTCAATATCTGGTAGTCATAGATTCTGTTTCCTGCTTTCAAATGTATGTTTTTACTGGTTATTATGATCAATGAGGTGTGTGTTTTGACATACACACAATGGTACACAGATACATGTTCATATAAACATGTGCTAGGCTCAACTCTGCGTAGATCTGTATGTTCTATGCATACATACATACATACATACATACTTTCATTGTTTGTTTTGGATTTTTGAGACAGGGTCTCACTGTGTAGTTTAGGCCAGCTTTGAACTCACCATGCACTCCAGGCTAGGATCAACCTCATAGCAATCCTCCTGCCTCAACCTTCTCAGTGCTGGAATGACAGGCATGCACCACCACGCCTGGCTCAGACCTACTTGGTTAACATACGCCATGAGAGTTCTCAGGTAGTACACATTCAGCTTACTGAGGAATCCGGATTATTTTGTATCAAGATCTGCAAGGATTCCTTGAGACATGGATTTGTATGAACCACGTGGTAAACAAATACGGAAGGAGAAAAGGGACCTCATGTAAAAGATCACAGTCTAGAAAATAAAGCTAAAGTGAGTTGAAGTGAAACCCTGTTCCGCTGTTAGGAAAATATCTTGGCTGTGATCCTTGCTCTAGCTGTCTGGTGTCTAGCAAATTATTGTGATCCTCTATTTCTTTTTCTATAAAACTGCAACTGGATTTAGTTCATAGGCCACTGTCTTGGAAGAATACATATTTAATTCACTCAAAGCAGTGACATTTACTAGTTTCGACCTCTGACAGCTAACAAGACAAGGAAGTGTTCTTACCTTCTTCTGGCACTTGCTAACCTGGTCATGCCCTTACTTTCTTATCCTTTAAGTGGCTCTGTCATAAGGTATGTCCCCCAGGCTGCCTCTCCTGTGTCACAGACCTGGGCCCTTTCTGTGCATGCCCCCTTCTTCACCGGATCAGTGTCATCTCACTTGATTGTGCCCGAATTCTAAATTGATTCAGATTAGACCAGAATTGTGCCTCCTCTGTCTGTTGATACATCTCTCTCAGCTACATACCATGAATCCCATGAGACTTTGTGAAATACATAAGCAGAACATATTTCTTAAGGTAAATAAAGCAAATTTCAAAACAATATTGGGAGTTAATTATCTCATTTAAAAATATATATACATAGAATGAGGGAGCTGAACACTGATATTTTAAATTACTTCATTAAACATGTCCAGTTTTGTATGTGTTTATTTAACATTTTAGAGGTTAATCTCAACAGGAATCTAATCTTAATATGAAACACCTTTTACCAAAAGAATAAAAAGCAGTACCCTTTGGAACCTAGTAATTCATTAGTTTAAAATGAAAAACAATTTTTGTTTTGTCCAGAGAACTTATTTAAAATTGCAGAATTCTGTGTTTCTTTTTAATCTTGGAACTAATACTAGATTTTTATACACTGTAGCCATTTTTAAAAATTTCAAGTCACACTGTCTCTATCCCTAGCCTAGCTGAAAAAGAGCTGACGGGAAATATTCTTGTGTGAAGGAAATTATCTAGAGTCCTCTTAGAAATTGATGTTTTGCCTATGAGCACCATGCACCTAAAAGAAGAGCTCATTTTCTGCACGTTCTATGAGGCATTCTAGTTTTAAAACTCTTAGGAAGAATCCCTTTTCCTTTGCTGATATGTTTTGCTTCATTTACGCTGAAAGAGAAGATTGGACCGGTTGCTTGATAAGTATGGAAAGGTAGGGAAGGAAAGAGGAGGCAGAGGGGCTTTCGCAGTTTCCAGGCAATTTTCTGTTTTGCTCACTCCTCAGCTTCAGTAATTTCCTTTCCTCTGCTTGGACACCATTCATGCGCAAACCTAGGTGAAAATGACTTAACGTGAGGGATGGGTTAGGAGGGAAGGGCTGATAGAGGCTTCGCTGAAACATTTCAGAACTGTGCAAAGATTCCATTAGATATCGCAGGAGCAAGGAATCTTAATTTCTCATACGTTGTTTTTCTTTTCCTTCAAAAGAACTTTATGAAACTTAGCCTTTAAGATGACCCACATGGTTTTGTCTTTTAATTGCTAGCTTTGGGGTTCTTGTTAATTAGAGAAAAGAAGATCTCACTTACTTGATCTCAATTCAAAGGGGACATAATCTATAGCCACAAATAATCTTACGTTAGGCTCTGTGTGATGAACTAAGAATCCCAACTAAATAAAATCTGACCAGTACTTTCCAAGAATTTAAATCCAAAATAGTTGCTCCATATGTTAACATCAGGGAAAGTACATGGCCTTGGTTTCAAAGTCTTGTGTTTTCTTCCAGACTTAGCTATTTGTTCAATCTTAATTCCTTAGTCAGCAAGATCATAGCAGATCTAAGGCGCAGTACCATCCAGGAGAGTGCACTGTACTGCATGTGCGGGGTCAGGTACAAGCTCAGCCCACAGAGACTACCCCGGTGACACTACCAGAGACGCACTGGCGGAAGTCAAGGGCACTCACTCTTCATTGGTTACCTGAACTTAAAGGATGCTCAGTTTAGCCTTCTGTACCTCAATTTCCTCATCAGTACAAGTAAAATCGTGGTATTGTTCTCATGAGATTTTTCAGGGAAAAGTGAATTAAAATAAAATACCTACAATGTCTTGTTTAAATGCAGCATTATGTACGACTTTGCTCTCATTCTTTTTACTAAGTATTAGTGAGTAGCTTTCAAAATCTAATATGAGTTCTTACTCCAACTTTTTATCCTTCCTTTTTTGGATAGTAGTGATAGTGGCTTCTATTTTAGCTTTCTTCTCTCCATTTGGTTGTACAGTAATTTTGCTATAGCATAGACCAGTGGTGGCAAACCTAAGGTATGAAGGCCACAGTGGACTGTTTGTTGTCACTGAAAGTTCGAAAAGGTTTGCCATTACCAGTCTATCACATAACTGTTAAAACTTTGCAGAAAACCAAGTAGTCATAGATGCACTTGTCTCCTGGTGGGGGAAGCCATGCTGAATCCAGTGTGGAGTTCACAGCCCATACCTGGTCATTATGTTGTACACAAGTCTTTGGTAACAAGAAAGACTTTAGACAAAGCTGTTCCTGAGTCAAACTGAACCCTGCCATTGGTGGGACAAACCCAGCTTTGATGTACAGACATCATACTTGCCCAGTAAACTCCAAATTTTTTCAGGCAGAAAAAATGTCTAACTCATGCTTAGTAGATATTTATCAAATGACTGTAAGCAAATAACAAGAGTATTAAAAATTGCCCATAAATTAAAATCCATTTATATTTCTAAATGAAATTTTATATTTTACTTCTAAAATTTTTTAATAAATTAGCAATACACTAATTTCTCAACAATGAAAGCATTACAAAAAGGAAGATGGGTATGGAAAGTTGAGGCAGGAGAACTAATGTCTCCTGTTAGTCTTTACATAGACTACAGAAGCCTTCTCTTGCCACGGCTTCTAAATTCTTGCAATATAGTTTGAAATCAGTCATAAGCAGTGTGGAATTTAGTAGAAAACCAGTTGGTACCAGGCTTTGCTACTCACTTCCTTGTGCAAGTCACTCACTTCCTAGTGCTAGGCTTCTCCAACCTTTATGAAGGCTTTGGAGAGTGAATTAACTTACCTGTGCCCAGGTTCCCTTGTGTCAAATGGAGATAATGACATCTGTTTCAGGGAATGGCTATGATGATTAGATAATTTAATATGTATTGTGTGCTCAGAACATTGCTGGCTCTATGGAACTCTTTATTGCCTTATTATTATAGTGTTCAAGATACCACTTGAATGTACTCTCATTTTGTCCTTACATAGTAATTATGAGAGATACAGAGCCTTGGTTAGTACATATTTCTTTTCATATATTCATAAACACATTCTAATGGGAATGTACATCATATTGTATTGGCCTGTGACATATATTTTATTTTCCAAATTGTTGCAAACTAGTAACCTTTCAGGCAATACAAAATCTGTGAAGTTAAAATAGAAACCTTTGAGCCCTCACTTCTCTCTTCTGTCATGTTGTAGAGAACCAGCAGAGCAGCGTGAGTTTCTAAAATGTTTTCAGTAGAATTCAAAGGTTAGGCTGTGTTTGGGAAGGGCAAATCCTCTATGGTCATGGAGTTTTAAGCGCATTCTATTATAGACCCTTTTTGGAAACACAATGCACCTCACTAGAGCATACTAAAAATATCAAAGTTCTTGCTAAAACAAAACCAGCCTTCTTTTATTTAATCCTAAAATATGTTGTCCTCCTATTGGCCTCTCACAGAACACATTTGGGAGATTGTGTATTGAGCCTTAGGTAGCAGGAAAGATAGAAGAAATATAAGCATAGAATCCAGAGATCTGGAATTGATTCCAAGCTCTGTCCTTTGGTTAATCTGTTTTATTCTTTTCTTTTTTGTTTGTTCTATAGCTGATTTCTATAAGTATAAGCTTTCTTATCAACCAAATGAAGATACTACTAATGGTAAAAATTAAATAACTGATGAAAAGCATAAACATAGGTCACAAATGTTATCTCCTTTCCCCTTTCTCCAATGAAATTTACAAAGGAAAGAAATTTACAGAGACGGTTTTGAAGACCCCAGGAATCCCCAGGGATTGTGTGGTGGATTTCTCACTGATGAGAAGAGAAATATTTCTGGCTGTTATTTAAGAATAGGATAAAAGATGCCTTACTCTATGAACCATTTCCTTTACAGAGGAAATTCTTTCAGGAATTGGTTTCAGACTTAGGCTTGACTGCACCCCAAATCCTGATTTCCTCATTTTGTCATTTCTGTAGCTTAAAGTTTGGGGTGTCTGCTATCAGCATATGTACTATACCATTCTAATTTCCACACATTCAAACAATTACTGTGCCATAGTAAGAGGGCATGGTAGCTTTATCTCAGACAAGTACTTAGAGTAGCATTTTGCCTTCTACATGAAATGTATGCACACGATCATCCAATCAAACGTTGAATTTGCGCTGAATATTCTGACCTCTTGGAACGTTACTGTAAAGTTAAGAGCTATTAGGCTAGCTTTCAAAATGAGCAGGAGAGAGATAAGAAGAAAAGGAGGCATGCACGTTGAGGGGAGGGCATGGAAAGGCCTCAGCATCTCCACATTTCCATGGGAAGGAGGCTAAATTGAGGGAAGATGGAAAATGAATGCACAGGCTCCAGGTGCTGTGCTGAGCAGCTTTCATTTGGAGATGGTGTCATTCCTTATAAATACTCTTTGTATTACTGCAATAACTCACGCCAAACAAAGCTAGCAGCTCCATTATGCAGTGCTCAGTGGTAGGCATCATGTCATGCTTTGCTTTTTATTTGTTTCCTTGCAATTCAGATTATACGTTCTTGATACCATTTTCCCTCGGCAGACAGCTGGCTCATCAACTGCTTCCTCATGTCAAAGTGTGCTTGTCTTTACGCTTGTGTATCTGATAAAAAGAGAATGAGGGCTGTGAAGTAATTCCACAGAAGCTCACACTGCCCTGTTTAGAGTGGGTTGTGATTTGGACACTCATCTGTGGTGCTCAGTAAATATTTTTTCTTAAAGATCGTAAATATTTTAAATCAAGTAAGATTTAGATTGGAGAATATTTAAATGTTGGAAGAAATAAACTGTTTTCAAGCAACTTCCAAGTTTCTCAGACACTATTTAAATAATGCGTGCAATTAAAATTATTTTTATATTTCATTAAAAGTAAAATGAAAGAAGGATCTCAGATAGGTTTGTTATCCTAGTTGGAATTAATATTTAATTGTAGATAGATGCCAATTCTTCAAACTGAGCCATGGGGTTAGGGAGAGAGAGAGAGAGAGAGAGAGTATGGGAAAAACACAACAAAATTTGCTACACAGGAAAGATGTTAGGGTGTCAAGAACACAAATATAGGCTTCAGAACTACTGAAGTTGGAATCTTAGGGATTTTCTTTATTGATTAGGAGAATTGGGCCAAGAACTGTACATATGCATTTGCTGCCAGCCCAAATAACTTGGAATCTTTTTTCCTGTTTATGTGGCCACCCAAAATGATTAGCAGGTTCTCATTAAGGTCTCTCAGCAGTTACTTCTTCTGAAGGGTTACTTCTTCTGAAGGGTTACCCTTGGTAAAGTGTCTGTGAGACTTTTTCTCTCTCTCTCTCTTTCTCTCTCTCTCTCTCTCTCTCTCACACACACACACACACACACACACACACACACACAGCAAAGGGACAGGTGTACTGAAGTCTAATTTTCTTGCTGCAAAGCAGAGAGGTCCAACTCTTCCATTAGCCTTCAGGAATTCTATAATACAAAACTTCCCTTGATAGATCCCAGCCCCTTTCCCTTTCTTTATTGCTTCCCTACATCTTCCCAGTGTCCCATCAGAGCTCTTCGCAAAAGCCAAGTATCAGGGAACCCCCTGCACTCAGAACCCTTGGACTAAAACAGCTGACATTATGGGGTCTCACCTCATTCATTCTCTTTCCAAAATAATGTCCTCAAAATGAGTAGCACCTCCCATGACAGCCAGTCTGAAGTGAGCAAAGGACGACACTCCTGTGGTTGCTAACTTTTCTGGTTTTTATCATTGTTCTTTGAGCTGGTGGCTGATGTGTTGAGGATTGTCACTTTTTAAAGTTACATACAAAAGAGTAAACCACAAATATCATAGTAGGAAGTATAAGAATATCCTCTCACTTTTACATAATTTATTATACTTAACTTTCACTAAATAGAATTTTCTTCATAGAATTGATTCAGCTCGTATGTTTCCATGGACTGTGGGATTTGTCAGCCCTTCCATTGTTGAGACAAAACACCTTGCCATGTGCAAGTTAACAAAGGAGAGGTTTATTTTGGCTCATGGCTTTAAAGACTTCAGTCTATGGTTGGCTGCAAGGCAGAAACATTATTACAGAAGGACATGGTGAATGAAAGCTGTCAACTCATGGTTTCTAGAAAGAAGAGAGCAAGAAGAGAACCAGAGAGGAAGAGTCCAGGGACTAGATATAGTCCCTGAGGTCATAGCCACATGATCCACTTTCTTGAACTAGGCCTCCTCTCCTAACAGTCCATTCAGCTTTGAACTCATCAATGATTGGGCCATTGAAACCATTTAATGCCATGGCAATCCAACCTTAATCAAGTTAAATTGACAATAAAGATTCAATGGCACATTTTTTCAGAATAGATCATATCTACAATATCTTGCAGTCTATTAGGGATATTAGACAAATACTAAATCGAATGTAGTATTCAAAGGAACATGAAAGCACGAGAAGTGTCTAATATATAAAAAAAAAAAACCAAAATATAAATTTTACCAGTGGTGAAGAAGTTACATTCAGATTGAAGCACACGAGAAAGAATTAAAGCAAAAAGACGAGTAAATAGGTAGATGGTTAGTTGACAATTTTGCTGTCTAAAACTTGCATATAATTTGATTGTAGAATAATTCATTTTGTTCAAAATTTGCCCATTTTCAAAGTATGTTTAATGTATTTCATAGTACATTTTAGTAAATTAATCAAATAGTAAAATCATTTTATCCATCTAGTTTTATGACATGTCCATCACCCCAGTAGCATGGCACTATACAATTAATATCCATGGCTCTTGTCAACTACTAATCTACTGTGTTTGTAGATTTTCCTTTTCAAGTTACTCATACAAATGTACTTGTACAACATATGGCTTTTTATGTCTGCTTATCTTTACTGAATATTTTCAACTCATTGCTTACTAGTATTTCATTGTATGTATTTGGTATATTTTGTTTCAATAGGCACTAATTGATGGAAATTTGGTGCTTCTGTATTTAGCTAGTTTGTATGCTAAAAAAGTAGCACATCTTGCATGGAGGCAGGATGTAGTTTAAGATCTGAAAATGAGCTATCCATGAAATAAATGGTATGACTAAAGAATAAAGATGAAAAGTTTGTGTTTTCAAGAAAGAATGATTAACTCATTTAGTAAAGTACAGAGCGTAGAGGAGACACAGAAGTATCAAACACAACACAATTAACACACTTTGAGACTACACATTGAGAGAAAAATACATCTTCCAATATGTTATTTCTAGAAAAAATTTATACTCAAAATGTTTTGTGAAACACTGTATTATATATGAGCCCTATTTGGAAAAGAAGAGTGCTCATTAGCATTTTAAAGATTCTGAGAAGTCTGGTAGCAAAGATGTAAATATTTAGAATACATTTAAAAGCTTAACTAAATTTTGTTTAATCCAGCATTTCACACACACACTCTAACCATCATGTCTATTTTCACTGATATATTTAACGTCTCATAAGTCTAATATTCCATGTATATACTTCGAGGAGCTCATAGAAAACAGAAACACAGCAGTTTTTGCCTTGAATGCCAGTATAGGAATTATATTTAGCATATATAAATAATTATATAAACATACATAAAATTTGTGTAGTACAGTGGAACATTATGTAGCCCTAAGAAGGACATGTTTCTAAGAAGACAACATAGATAAATACAAAGGTTATTTTCTTAAGTATGATAAACCAGTGTCAGATAGACAAGTACTGCATGTTTACACTGCATGAAATAAAATAGTCACATTTACGGAATGGAAGAGTAGGACAATGGCTGTGAGGATGTGAGACAAAGGAAACGGGAAATTCCAACATGTCTGAGGTTTCAGCTAAGCAAGATGAATAATATACAGATATCTGCTGTATGACAGCCAACCATAATATATCAAACACCTACAGTTCTAAAGAAGTACACCTTATGCCATGCATTCGTACCCCAATAAAATATGGAAAAGGAGCTCTTTGCTTTCATATCATAGCTATAATTGATACTTCTCTTATGGCAAACTGCCTCATGTTAAATCTTAAACATTGAAATATGGGTAATACCATTCAGCCACATTTTTCAAAATTGATTGTTTACTAATGGTTGATTGTATGCCACAATTGGTTTGGGGCCTTAATAACAGTTTTAATGACATAGGAATGTTTTCAGAATTCATCGCATATTGTTAAAATTTGTTTTATAAAACTTCTGTTACAGTTGTGTGTGTATACATTGTCCCACTGTGTGAACAGTGGATTGCAGTTACATTGAAAAATGAAAATCATTTCTCTAAGTCATGATTTCCTACAATTTGAGGAAAGTACTGTGATGCCTTTAGGTGATGCATGCACAGTCATTACACACACAGTAGCAATGAGGAAGCAGTTAGGCCTTTCCTATCCCCAGGTCAATCTTTCGCTCATAGAATTGGAGACAGTCTGTGCCAGTCTTTGAGCCATCAAAAACACTGTACATCTCTTTTTTTCATAAAGAGATTAGACTCCTGAAATCAAAACCAAAATCTGAAGACAATTTTGTTTCATTAGATTTATATTTGCAATTATCTCTTTAAAATAAATAATGAGATAAACCTATTTACAATTTGGCACTGTTATGACATTTTCCTTATTTGAATGTAAGTTGCATGAATCCATTTAATAAAAATAAAATAATATAAAGTGCAAATTTAGTAGGGCTATTAAAAGTGGCTACATGAGCAACTGAAATTTGGAAAACACAGCTGTAATCTTTGCCTAAAATAAAAAATGTAATATGAAAACTTCCCTGACATTAAAAACCTTTTGAACAACTGTTTCATGTTTCCTTTATGATTATCACATTCTGATTCCTAGAGTCAACAAATATGTTCAAAAAATTATACAAGAAAATAGTATACAGTGGCATAGACCTGAAGATTTTCCAGTGAGAAGGTTGAGGACAGATTGAAAACTATTCTGATAGTATTGCATCTCTTCATATTTTGGCAAGAAATCTGCAAAGAGATTGTAGTCTGTGCGGAAAGTTATGAGGCTATTTCCACTATTTCCACATCCCCATGTTTTTAGGTATAATCAATTCAGTTCGCAATGCCAGGGCATTCACTTACTCCAGAATTTAGATCAAAAGGAACTTGCTATATGTGTGCAGATTATCACTTTCTGAATGAGTAAAAAGCAATCCAATAAAGACATCACTCCCATGATGCTATACATAACATAATCTGTACTTGCTGAATCACCTGTGAAATCAGCCTGTTAAAGATGACTGTGAATGTCATTTGGTTCATAACATCTCTGTCCCGAGGCATACTGACTCAGGTTGCAGTTTAGTGAATTCCAGGTGACACGGTTTTTCTTGACATCAGATTTGCCTGGTATTTTTGTATCTGTCATTGCTTTTAACATGACATGTAAAGTCAGCTTTCACTCAGTTCTTCATGTCTTTCTATATCAGTGACTACCTTAGTAAAAGTAACTAGATTGTGTTCAATATGTAGCTGAAGCCATTTCAGAGAGTACTAAATTCATCTGGTAGAACCAAGGAAAAGATTCCTATGGACTTGAGGTATACAGTGTGTGTTGTTTTTTTTTTTTCCTCTTGTAATTCAATAACAATATAATGAGCAGGGCAATCATGTCCTCCATTCAAAATTAAATCTCTGCTACACAAAACACTCATATACATAACCAACAAAGACTTTTTCTAACTTTCCAAAGAGTGCTTATTTACACTACATTCCAGTTGTAGATTTTTTGCCAAGGTTCTATTCAGTTTTTGTTGTCAATCTTCACACCTAACATTCCACAAATACTGAATTACCCAAGTTTCACTGGTGATTGATAGATAGATGCATTCATTCAGCAAGTGTTGTCTGTTGGTTATGGAAGAAATTTTGGCCTTCCAGTGAGAACAGTGAAAGTTTGGGGCAGAGGAATATTATGATATAGTTTGCATTTTCAATGGATAAGTCACTAGATTTTCTTCAAGGGGGGGGGTGAGAAGGCAACAGAACGACCAACTTAGATGCTTCTGCTGTTACCAAGATAAAAAGTAGATAAAAAGTGATGGTGGCATAAACCAGCATGCTAGACTTACCAGATGACTGTTTTGCATTTTTACAAAGTACTTCTTATGTTTTGTTTCTTATATGTTTCTAATATATTCCTGTGTGCCTTGTACCTTAGTACTTCCCAAACTCTTGACCTTCCAATAAAATAAAAAGGCTAGTTCCTGCAGATTTAATAATAGTATCCAGTAATCTCTGCTGACAGGCAGAAACTTCAGTGCATTATACGGTTGCTGTGTTTAGCAGAATCATTTTTTCATCATATGCAGTTGAGTAAATTTTTATTTTGAATATTTCATTTGATTTATTGGGTTGTTTTGCATAGGCAGACAAAGTAATGCATATGGACTGTATATTCTTCTAACGTAACCTCAGAAAACTCTTCAAAATTTATAGTAACTAGGAACATGTTGGTAAACTGCCTTTTAACATTAAGGAGAAATGTAGCAGACATTTTTTATATCAATGTCCTCACCCTGAATAGTTTAATTTGTGAGTGCTAGAAATGGTTGTGCAATGAACTATTGGGATAGCAAAATGCTCTTCCATGAATTGTTTTCTATAGCAGAAATAAATGTCATCTGAATAAGCCCTCGAAATTAATTTTGGATTAATAGACTGATAATGTTATATCCATTTTACACAGAACACATGGAAGTTTCAAATAATCACATTATTTATTGGGAGTCATTTCATCCTACTGCACCCAAAATACAATCCTGATGTCAGCAAATCATTTTGCTTATTATATCCGGTTTTATATCATTAGCATCTATGCTAGTGCTGACTAAATGAGTATTTAAAGAATAAGCCAAGTGTCTGGACCACATCTCTAATCCCAGCACTCAGAAGGTGGAGGCAGGAGAATGGTGAGTTTGAGGGCAGCCTGGGCTACATAGTGAGTTCATGTCCAACTTGGATTGTAGAACAAGACTCTGCCTCAAACAAAATAATATCAACAAAAAAAGGCAGCAGGTGAAAATAAAAGAATATGATGGACCAAATGATAAGTGAATAAATGAGTCACAGGAAAAAGATTATAAAGCCCTGACCTAAAATACCAGAGGGTTAATAACACATTAACAGAACATGTCGTATTCTGTACATATGCACAGAAGTAAAACCTGGAAATAACCGCTGGTATGTTTCATCTTTTTACAGTTCTGCAAGATGCAATAGTAAGTCAATATCAAAAGTCAGGTTTCGAAAGGTAAATCTGGAACCAAATATTTTTATTTAATGGTTCCTTTCATTAACAGCATACAAGAACTTTAATGAAACACCAGAAATCAGCCCTTGACACTTGTTTCCCTCTCCATTATAGAAAATGCACACATAAGGTGAAAAAATCAAGAGAGGTAATTATTACAGTATCTTGTTCCTCTGAATTCTGCTTCTGGATGTGACTTCTTTGAAGTTTGGTACTGTTTATTTGCTATACAGTTGGTGATATGTTTTCATTTATATATTTTTGACTTTGAATTTTAGCTATTACCTGTTGTCTTTCAGGTGTGAAACGAGGGTGACATTTTCTAACAACCCTCATTTCTCTACACCCATGTCCTGTAACCTAGACACATGCATTCCCTCAACATTCAAGGTCTTACATTACTGCAGTCAAGGAATAGTATTCAAAGCTCCTGTGGCTAGCATGTAATGAGTACCTTTACATTTTTGTTTATCTTAGAATTAATAGCAGTGTCTTTGTTTTCTTTATGCTATGGTTTTAGGTCCTCTAAATTTCTACTCTAAATTTCAAATTGTGATGCTCTTATCAGTTGAGTCAGGTGCATTCTAAAGCCCTCCTCATCCACTCCTGCTCTCCCCTGGTCTCTAAGTGGGAATCCTTCCTGCCTGCCCAGGCCCATGCTTTTGTTCTTCCACTGAGCTGCTTCAGCCTCTAGGCAAAGATCTCCTGTTCCCTTTGCCTAGAATCCTCCTTGCCTCACTCCTTTCCCTGCTTTCTACTCCCTTTTGTTAACGGGGTGTGTCCTGCATTGCTTCCTAAGACAGAAATAGGGAATGTTTTACAAAATGGTTTAATTTTCTAATGTTTTTTAAAGTCCCATTATAGGTGATATTCATGTTAGGATTCGTGTTAAAATTCTAAATTGGAGAAAAGTTTTCTTAAAATTTTTAAAGTCTTTACATTTTCAACATTGTGCTATTTGTTTAAAAGCCCAATGTCATCCTTTTAATCTAATCTGCTTCTTTTTTTCCCTTCTGGAAGCCTTCAGCATTTTATCTTTACCCCAGTGTTCTGAAATTCCTAATACAGTGCCTCACTGCGGGTTTCTTTCCCTTCACTGTTTTGTGCCTTTTGTGGGCTCTTTTAGTTTTAAAATCTAAAGCTCTCATCCTGGGGATTCCTTTTGTTTTATTTCTTTGAAACGTGCTCCTCCTTCATTGATCCTACTTTTTCTCTCTGCAGCCTCTTTCATCGGATATCATTTCTCCTGAGTCAATCTAGTAGTAGTTCTTTATCTCTTACTTTCTGGCATGGTTTTTATATTTCCTCGTGTGACACTTTTTCATATTTATTTCTGCTCTGCCTTAATGAATTCCTTTTTATGTCTGTGGTGGTTTTTACATTTCCAATACTCTTTTATACTATATCCCTTTTCACAGCAATTTCTTGTTCATGTTCTGTTTTTGACACCCTTTTTGAAATTTTTATCCTAAGCTATACATAAAGTTGTTTTGTTTTTTTCCCTGCACTGCATTTCTTCCTTCTGAGTTCCTTCTATTACTTGTTTTGGCCTCTGCCTTTGCATCCTAGCTGCTATGAATATTTCAGAGTGAGATAATAGTATGCTGATTGCATCAACTGTGTTGACTGAGCAGACTTTGTTTATTAGTGACTTCCATTCCAGCTGATGAGTTCAGAATCCATTACATCAGAAGATCCTGAAAAGTTCGTATCTGTGGGCTTATTCTCTGGAGCTATGGCTGATTTCCTAGCATTTATCAGTTAGAAATTGGATGAGGCTGTACAAGCAGAGAAATCTAATTTTAGTTGCTGAACCAATAAGAAGTTGTTTTTTTAAACTTTCATTCAATGTATCAGATTGAAACCATGATTAAGGAGAATCTTTACCCTGCTCCATGCTTAGCACATGGCTTGTATTATACTTATTACCTACTGTCCCATCATGGTTGCCACATCTCCAACTTGATGCCCATGTTCCAGACAAGATGATGAAATAATGAGGGAGGAAAGAGAAGCACTTGCAATAAAATTAAAGAAGGAATCAATGAATGAGTGAACAAGCATTTCTAAGACTCCTTAGCAGAATGCTAAGCATCTGATTGGGACAACAATATATTTCTGTTTCACGTAAATCTGGGCAGTTGAGGTTAAAGGTGAGCTACTGCTACCCCAAGCAGAAATAGATTTCTGTGAGGAAAAATGGAATAGGGGTACTCATAAGAAATAGTTTTTGTCATGGAAAACACATTGTCTAAGGCATACTCTGAGAACTTCTAACCCAGTGCACTTGTTTGTACTGTTACCATCCTTTATTCAGATGATGTGGGCTAGACATGCTTAAACACATAAGTGGATTCATGTCTCTGCTCTAATAGTAAATTTAGGTAGCATTTTCCCAGATAAAGCTCTGGAAATCTGGGACTCCATTGTATCCTCCCTTTCTCCTTAGAGTCAGCAAAGTCTTCTGAAACTACATTGTTGTGTGTTTAACTATGTGGCAGAAACTTATCATTGTAAATGTGTTGTCTGATATCTTGCCTGGTTAAGATTATGTACAAAGAATGAATACTTCAAGGGCTGGGGGTATAGCTCAGCAGGCACAGTGCCTGCCTGGCAAGCATGAGATTGTGAGTTTGATCCCCAGTATCCATCCCCTGCCCCCTAAAAATGAACACTTCAAAACATGGCTTCACTGTATACTGTACTGATGAGTAAATTTTTAAAATTTGCCTTGTTCATTTGGTTAATTTTTTAAAATGTTAAATCTTTAAAAGGAAGGAAAGGGAGAGATGGGAAGGGAAGCATAAAGTGAAGGAAAGGAAAGAAAGACAAATACAAGAAGGGAAATAGAAGTTAGTATAGTTTTATTTAAATAAGCAACCTTGTCCAACCAATGCCTTTGGTTGTAGGGTGGTTAGTATTTGATTTGAAAGAAACGCGTGGAAAGAATTGGCTCAGTTCCCATCAAGGCAATGTGCTGTAGTGTGTCGGTAGGCGAGGATACAACCCAGGTCATGTTCATGATCTTGTGCAAGCTGCTTAATAATCCTTGGCTTCAGCCTGCATCTGTGTAAATATGGAAAGTCATGTTACATGACTTACAGGATTGATGCGACCATGAAGTTCACATCCATAAAGTATTCTTGATCAGTAAGCATTTCATGAAAGCTAATTTGTTTTTAAATTACAGATAGGATGGATATTGTAACTAGATTATTCAATGACAAATTAAAGACCTATACACTGAATAGTATCATTTAAGTTGTTGTGAGCAATAATCAAGATTCCTGGTGGTTAATCTGTTTCTCTGAGCTCTGTACCTATTTGTGACAGCTGATGTAGCAAGAGTATAACAAAGTCGGGTGATTCAACAGAAGGATTTTATTTACTCACAGTTCTGGAGCCTAAAAGTCTAAGATAAGACACTTGGAAAAGTGATGACTCTATCTTAATTTAACTGTCTACAAGAAGGTATTTCAAATAGAGTCACAGTCACCAGCACTGAGGATGAGGGTGGAGTATCTGTGTGCTATGAATATAATTACCATTTTCCTGGGCAGTGTGTTTCTCAGCTGAGTAGCATGTAATAGCACCACTGCATCAAGGAACATGTGTACACTCAGGTCTTGCTGGTCTTCTGTGAGTGAAGGAGAGGCCTAAACACTCTGAAGTCTACGCACTCATGAACGATGGCAAGCCTGAAGAATCTAGTTTCCCCACCAAGAGAGAGTGGATGCAGTGGATGGTGAAAATATCAGTGAAAACTGAGTTTGAACCTGGTCCCACTCAAAGTGGGGCTGGAGTTAGTTGCTTAGCACTCATCTGCCAAATGAGAATCACAACCAGGCTTTCTCATAGGATTGTTGGAAAGATTGTAAAATCCTGTCTTTCATTTGCACTTGAACAATGTGTTAACTTGAAATTAAAGTATAAACACTTGCATGCTTTGAGTGTTTATATGTTCATTCAGCTGCACTAATTCAACCTGGAACCCCTCAAAGTCAAGTTTCCTTATCTCTGTGATCTCCTGTGGCCAGGGCAGTTAATACAGGTTCAAAACACTGAACTCGGATGTCTAGTATGTGACATATGATGTCTCATAGTATAAAAAAACCCTGACTTGGAAGTCAGGAAACTCAGTTCCTGACCCCTACTTTGCCGCAAGCCAGCTGTCAATATGCAGAGGACCTTGAGAAAATTATTTTCCCTCTCATGATCTCAATATTCTCATCTCTATGGTAAAAATGTTGATTTAGGAAGCCATGATTTGTATGCAAATCTGTGAATTAGCATATCTGAATCAATATGTACACTTACTAAACATGCCCAGGTCGGGGCCTTAGAGTAGATCCACAGGATGTGAACATTAACAATGAGCTCCAAAAACAACTTTCTTTGACTAAGTCAGACTTGAGTACAATGGCATTAGAAGACAAATTTGTTTTAAATTTTAACGTTATATGGATTTAGAGCCTTACATTCAGCCTATTTGCTGTTCCTAAAAGAATCATTTGTTAACAAGTAAAAGTCTCTGCTTTGTATTGGGAAAATTCAAAACACTTTCTTCTAACTATATAAAAGTATACTGTAAATTGATAACTATGCTTATCTTACTGTGTTATGAAACACTAGAATCTTCCCCTATAATTAAAACAAGAGAAAAAAATCAAATTATGATTCATAGTGATTTCAAAAGAAGATCCTCTCTCATTTACTAAATGAGACACCTAAGAACAGAAACACGACTAAATTTGGTGATATCAATAAATTTAAAACTCTGGCTAAAATGTTTGAATATTTAGACTTTGGACTCCTGAGTTCTGCACTACATATATATATATATATATATATATATATATATATATATATATTCACCAAGGCCTTCACAGTATTTGTGAGAATATGAGTTTTTTTTTCCATTGTAACTGAAGACACTGCAGTGTTGTGCTATTTTAAGCAAAGCCCATTAGGAGTCCTTAGTAATTGAATTTTTCTATTGTAGTAACCTTTTTGATGTATGACCTTCTACATTGAAGTTGGAAGTGATTAGTATAAGTGTTCTCAATTTCCTCTCAGCTCTGTTGGTTTTAGAAGATTTTAAATTAATTTGTAAAATGTCATACCCCAAAGGGAGAGATCAAGATTCTTCTCTTTTTGATTAGATTCTCAGAGCTCATCCTTCAATTGTTGTTCATTACCTGAGACATTGGTTCAAAAAGAACACATCTGCCAAAAGTCAGTTTCTCTCTCCTTCTTGTTCCTTGACTGAATCCACAATACTTTAATCCTTACACACAGGAAGAGCTTTTCATGAGTATATGCAAGCATGATGTTCACAACTACATTTGTAGAGTAGGCGTTACTGTTATTTTTAAAAATTTTTATTTTCATTAAGAGAGCAAACTTCAGCGGTGAGAATTTAGATGATTTCTTCAACACTATAAAACACCTATGAGCAAAACCTTAAGTCTCTTCTCTCATCTTCCCATCAAGCATTTATTGTGCAACAATTTACTGCGTACTTCCTGATCTATTGCATACCAAGAACTGCACTGTACGCTTGCGAGGCAGGTGTGAATAGGACCTTGCGTTGGAGAGTTCCAGTCTGATGGAGAGGCACACATACAGCATACATACATTTATCTACATAGTCTGATATACATAACGATGGAGTTGCACATAAAAGGTACAGATTTAGGACTGAGAAGCAAGGGACCCACTCCCCAAAGTGCTCTCCTGAAGTAAGGGAAAAGGGTGGAGGGACTGCAGCAGCTTCGGCTTTTAGTGAAAATGGAAATTTAGGAATGCTGCAGTCTGGACAGGAATGGATGTTACTTTGGCTTAAATCTGTTAGATTAGCATTCTGTATAAAATTGAGGAGATGTGAATTATATACAAACAATGCGGAAAGAATATGACAATGGGGATTACAGTGGCACCAAACTTCTTACTTTCCTTTCTGCCACTGGACATCTTTTATCAGTGTCACTGTTAAACACTGACTCTTAGACTCCTGGTTTGAGTGATTGAGTGGGAGTGAGTTTTACAGAGATACTGTAACATAGGAAGGAAGTCTACCTTACTGGGGGAAATAATTCAGCAACAGTCTCTTCACTGCACCATGTTCTGCCTTCTTTAGAGCAGGCTGTGATTAGGAAGGAAGTGATCTGGGTGTAGGAGGTTTATAAACAGACCAATTAGGCAGGACCTTGGGTTATGGAGCAGGGCGCTTCACTATTGCGGGGTCCAGGGAGGTCATGTGCTTCACAAAAGAGTTTGTGTTAATAAGGAAAATGTTTATGCAATTATTATCATTTATTCACTTCTCAAGTTCTCACATACTGTCAGTAACAAGAGCAGCAATAAGTAGTGGCAACTACTTTGTCCACAAAGCAGTGCCTTTCAAGTTTACTTATATCATGCTTGGCAGTGGCCAAATGAGAGGCTGTAATCCAGCCATGTCATCAATAAATCCATGAGCTCTAAAGCATGTCATTTAAATAAAAGGAATTTTGCTAGGGAAACATGGAAGGAAGATTTGCTTAGTCTTACAATAACCGTGCTGTAGATAACTGACAACTGGCTTTAAAAGAAAAATCAGAGGACCTTAGAATATCATTAGCATTGATACCCTTCATCATCCTAATGGTACAAAGAGAAGAGTTTCTATAAAATATTTATATGTACCAGTCACCAAGTAAAATAATGGCACTGACATGAAGTGCAAGAATTGTGTCATGGCTTATGAATTTATAGACTAAATTAAATAAGAATAAACTGTCTTAATTCTTCTTTCCTTGCTGCAGGCCCCCTGTTTTATAATGTACATTCATTTTGTTAATTGATTTACAAGAGGAAAGAGAGTAGGTAGAATGCCTGGAAAAAGGAATTTAAGAATTCATATTCGAGAGGCGGTAATAAAACAGGTGATAAAAAGGCCTAGACCTACATTTTGCTGCTTCATTTCCTCACCTGCAAAATGGGGATAGTGATAAATCTAATAGGTTGCAATGAAGACCTGGTAATTTACATACATACAATGTCCTCTGCAAAATATTAGTCTCACAGCACTTAATAAGCATTAGTTATTATCATTTGGTGCTGTTTCAGCATAGGAATAAACAACAGCCAATTCAAGTAATAATACTTCTAACATGCCAGATAGTATTTTTAGAGTTTTTCCTATATTAATCCCTTTTATCAAAAACTCTATACAGTAAGGACAACTCATCAGTTAAAAATCATGAAGCAAAGGCAGAGAAATTATGGAAATGTTCAAAAAATCTGGCTGGGCATGGAACCTAGCAATCTAGCTTTGAATTCAGTTACCTGATTCTCTCTGTCTCTGTCTCTCTGACTCTCTCTCTCTCTCTCTCTCTCTCTCTCTCTCTCTTTCTCTCTCTGTACAACTTGCATTGTGAGTAATGCAGTCATCCCAAGTAATAATGATATTTCACTAAGGACTTAGTCTTCATATTCTACAATTTGTATGTAATGATGATTCTTTAAAATTACAATAAATTAAGTCATATTTATGTAGCATTGAAGCTGGGTCACAGACTCTCCTTGTGAGTGCTTCTGACAGTTTCATCTGCTTCACCCTATCCTATGAGCTTTCTTTGATGGCTAATGATTTTCTTTCCTATTTGCAATAAATTGTCTGCCATCTATGTGAAAAACAAAATTTTGTTTATCTTCTATTCTCACACTAGTTTCTGTCCTACTTCCTTTAATCATGACACTTTTTGCAAGCTCTTGTTTTATTTAGGGAAGGGTTTTATTTTTACCATTGATCTGAAGCATCAGGAGACATTGCTCAAAGTCACCTGGCAGTGATTATGCAGCTGAGCCCACTCCATCTCCATCCCTTCTGCTGACAGCCAGGACAGGACATAGCCCAGAGCCTTCTATCATCTTCATCGGTCCTTCCAACAATTCTACTAAGATTGTTTTTTAGCAACTATCTATAGACTGGCACCTTCATAACACAGGTTAGCAAAGTAGGTGAATGTAGGTTGTCTGAATAACCCTTGCCCCTAAAATTCTGTGTCTTGAAGAGTAAGTCAACTCCTTTGACCATCAACTATCTTTGCTTTGTCTAGGCTGCAAACTCAATATTTAGAAAGAAGCAGTTCTTTTCAATATGAGTATGTCTAGTGCACCTTGAAAGTTTCTGACCATAGCTTTCTTCACTCTGTTACAAAAAAATAAGTAAACGTTTGATTTGGTGAACCTCACAGAAAGACCTTATATTAAAATCAGATGACTAGATTAATACTGGTTTCCAATCTGTGTTCTTAGTAAGTACCAGTACTTCAAGCTAGCCTAACTCTCTCCACTGGAGATTCAATAATGCAGCCATTTCCCCTTCTATAGAAAAACAATGTGGTAGATGGACATTTTGAAATTTTAGTTTTTCTTCTACAGTGTATTTGTAAATTACTTGGGCTTGCTAGCAAGAGCTGTAAGAAAATGAACTGACAAACAAAAAGCAAATGACTATTAGTGGAGAAGCCAGGGGGAAATTCTACATTATACTTTGATGACTTTGTTTTTCTGTACACATGCATATCCAGGTAATTATTCTGTGTGAAATACTTCTGTTTTCTAAAATTATGATTGATCATCATAATTTTTATTGGTTAAATGTCGTACTGAAGCAGAAGATGCTCCCCACCCCCCCACCTGCCAGGTTACTTCTGTTTGTTAGTTGCCCAGGTAACAGTTCCTGTTCCAGTTCTGGTTGCTCCTGTCTCTTAGAAACAAGTATTCACTGTGATGCATGACTGGTCACTATGATGTACATTGTAGAAACAAATCTCTAACTGACAAGCAATTCTGCCTCTGTACTTCCTGCTTGCTTAGCATATAGACCACCAGAGATCAGGGCCGGATATCCTGTGAATGATTCTGCTCAGTGCCTACCTATGTAATCGTAATCAGTCTATCTCCAAATCCTGGGTGTGGTTTCAGTGTTTCTGCTTGCCATTGCATTACTATTTCAAACATATTATACCATCAGGGTAATGCTCTGTCATCTAAACACTTTAGAGTTCTTGACTGTCTCTCAGCAACAGATCAGCTCTTGTAACACATCAGCAACACCTCTAAGTTCTACAGAGTCACTTTTCCCTGGCTAGATGCTCATGCCTCTAACACAGGTGGCTCCATTTTTATCCTCATTTTATCTGGAATTTTATATGATTGTGTAAATGAGATTAACAGGATCCGTGCCTAGAAAAGGTTGGGAACCACTGCTTTGTGTGGTATCTAAAGCCATGCAGAGATGGAAAGTCCTCCCTCCTTTGATCCTCCAGTGGGGTAATTTAATTACTTACGTGGAGTATGAAAAGCCCCTTCCCATGCTCCCACAACAACATTCCTCATTTAATACTGGGAGAGACGCTCAAGAGGATAACCTCAAATGACTTTTGCTCAAAATTTGAAAACTAACAAACCAGAACTAAGATACGTGGAATGTAGAGTCCTTGGCCAAGCCAACTACTCCTTTTTATCTCATCTCAAAACGAGGGTACTTTGCAAAGCCATGCAGCTGGTGCCCCATTTGTGTTTTGAACGTTAAAACTCTAGTTCCTTCCATGAAACCTTTGCCTTCATTTTCCCCAAACTTTAGACATATGTATTCCCTTTTCTCCCTGGAAATTTCTACTTTAATTTATGTGAGTCATAACGGTAATCATTCTGTCCACTCAACAAAAAATGAATATGGGATTGAGGGAGGCAATGAAAAACTTACAGACAGATTTTCTTCAGGCAGCTGCAGTACCCATTTTCCTTATTAATTTATCTGTGCAATCATCATTTCTGTTAGAAATCCTAATTATATTTAGAATCAATTTTTTTTTTATTTTCTTCTATCATAAGAAACTGTTTCACTGGGTTCATTGGGGCAACCACAGGTTTACCTGCTTCCCTAACAGTCTTTCGGGCCTCCCTCCTCACAGTTGCCAAACAATGACATCATCTCTAGAGCATATGGGCATATGAGGCCACTGCTTGTTATTCTGGGTTAATCTCTTGACACTCATTTTATGCAATCCTCTTGCCAGCCATGCTCAAGTACTTTTAGTTTTCAAAACAAGACAAGATCCCCGTGTACTGTAGGCATTTGCAGGTGCTGTTTCTCCTGCCTGGTAGATAAATCTAACTTCCATTTTTCTCCCGGTCAACTATTGCATTGTTCTCATCTTAAGTTTAGTCATGGCTCTGGTTCAGGCAACTTTCTCTGACTATCATCTCCAAGACTGGTCTAGGGGACTGTTGAATGTCTTTCCATCACTTGCTTCTCAACCATCTCCATCATAACTCTTATCACACAGGGCTTTCCTTGCCTGTTTTCCTTTCAAACTTCCCAAGCGGAAGGAATCTTGACCTCTTGAGAGCAAAGACTGCTGTGTCTTGGGTATTCCCATGCCAAGCCTAAAATATTGCCTGACATAAGATAAATGCTTAGAAAACTGTAGTGAATGAGTTGTTCCTTAGCTGAAATATCCCACTGGCTCAAAGATGACAAAGCAATGTTTGCCTGACCCTTGACTGAAGCTGAGCACTTCAGCCTCTGTTTGCGTGCCTGTGTCTTCCTTCCTTCTTCTCTCCCTCAAGACAAAGGCAGGCTCACTAATTTGGAAGTCTCTCCATGATTACTGTCTTCCAGCTTAATTTTATAGAACATCAATAACCAGTTAGTGAAAGACATAGTAGTTTTAGTGTTGGAATAACAAAATATTAAAATGGGAAACAACATTGCCATGCAAATATTTATAAACATTGAGGGCCCTGTGTTTGATGCTAAAGACCTCTGTGTTTCAGTTGTTCCCATGAAAAGATCAGTGAAGCCTGTTTATGTGCAGCCAGAGGCTCCATTTTCATCTAAAAATATCATTATGCAAATAGTCATTTCAAAATACACATTGAGGCTTGACTATTTATTCACTTAGTTCAAGAAAACTCTGATGTTGAAATTCCAGAAGATGTAAATGTAGAGAGATTGATGCATGAAAAAGACCTGATACATTAAAAGTAACCTTTAAATGTACAATTTAGCTAGGGGGTTGTTTGTACACAAAATAGCTGCTGTGAGAATAAATCCAGAAGAGACTTTTTTTTAATCCACCTTTTCCACTCAGGGTCTGAGATTAGTCAAACATAACACTATGACATTATCCTTATGAGAAAATTAAAAACAGCTTAATGTACTTTTCATTGAAAACCAAATTCAATTAAAAATATACATGAAACAGTAGGAGACTGCCAGCAGGAAAATTTTCCTAGCTAGGAAAATTCAATAATACAGAATTTTTGAGGCACTCATATTTGGAAAAAATATAAACAAACGTGATCTATAGCCATGGCTGAATCATCCTAGCTATAGTGATAAGAACTGAGCTCGGAAAATGGGCCATGCCATTTCATCCAATTTCGCAAATAGATTGCATTATAATCACTATTATTCCTGTATCATAGATAAGGAAATCGAGGCATAGAGATGCTATGTATCTTGACTAAGATATCAATAGCAAATTTGAGAGCTGAGATTCAAATTCCATCGTCACTTGCTGCAGAAAACTCCACTTGTCACCACTACATGATACCCCTTTTCATTAGCAAGATGCTATTCTTAAAAGCTCGGCTGTACTCAGTGCCCATCCCTGTGTGTTTGCTTGCCTGGCATTCTTTCTTTAAAGTATAATTTGTTACTTTAATTTAGTTGCTGGGCCTCAGTGAGGACATCATTATATGAAAATCAAGAGTTACCTTGTATAAAAATAGACTGGACCAGGATGTGTGTCAGGGACTATTCCAAGCACTTTTCAAATGTTGCTACATTCAGTCTTTGGGATGGTCTTTTTATAGTCCATAGTTTGCATTGGAAAGTTACGTCTTTATTGTGTTAAAAATGATACCTGGATATTCTGCCTGTCACATGATGTCCCTGTGACTTTAGATGCATATTTAAAATCTCTGTAAACCTTCATTTCCCATCTAAGATGTGAGACAAATATTCTCTACCTTATTAACAAACGTGAGGACTAAATGAGAGAATGTATTTAAATTTCTATTATAGTTGAATTGAGCAATTGCTCAAGAAATTGTAACAAAGTTTCTTATCACTTTAAAATATATAATTATTTTTTCCTGTACACATATCACAAAAGCTCATTATTTGTTTTGTGTATTCAGAAGTCAGAAACACCATACATTTAATTGCTTTTCCGCACACCAAATGAGTGAAGCCTGGCTTTTAATTGGGACCACTGACTTCTGATGATTTGATGTTTGATTTTCAATTCTGATTCTATCTTGATGCCTCTGAGGTCAGTAACTTTTACAAATTTGACTATTGCAAGCAAAAGTGAACTGTCTATATCTATTATTTCCCAGAAATCTCCTTTTTCATAATAGTCTCTTTTTAAAGGCTATCTGGTGCTTAATTCTGCAGACGTGAAAATCTGACTCTGTTAAACAATATGCACCATCTACATCCTAAGTGGAAGCTACAAACATCTTTGTAGCTTGCAAATCTGCCTTTCAAATTCTTTTTAAACGGTCTCTTTAAGTTTCTTCATTAACAGCACAGTGTTACAATTCTCTTTTTGCCCGTTAAGTCCTTTTATGGTCTGACTCTTACTAAGCAGTAACCCAATATTTCATTAGTCTTCTATTCTCATTCTTTATGTAAACATACTTGGGTATATAACAAATAGTCTTCCTTTTCCTTCCTCTTTTTTCTGTTTCTTCTACCATGTTTTCCTTTTTCTCTTCCTCTCACTTTGTTCACTGGCTAATTTAAACAGTATCTTATGGTTCACATATTTCAACACTTGTGGTCCTGTTTGCTCTTTATACCTTCATGCTAGATAGAGTTAAGTTTTGTTTACTGAAAACTTTGTGTGTATTTCTAAACTATTTGTAATCTCTTTTCTTTATTGAACAACCTTACATGATGCTCATATGTCAGGGGCTATTCCAAGTAATTTTCAAATATTGCCTCATTTAAACATCAGGATAACTGTATAAGTTGGGAGTTATATTTTTACCTTTACTTTACACAGGAAAAATTATGGCACAAAGAAATTAAATAATATAGCTAGTAAGAAAGAGGTAGAGCCTGCATCCAAATTCAGCAGTGAGACTTCAGACTCTAAGCTTTCACTTCTGTTTTATATTTTATAAAGTATGCAGACCATCATTACTCCCATCCTAGTGCTATGTGGACTCTTTCTAGTTACCATTTTAGTGTGTCTTCCGTGTATCAAGTGCATATTTGGTATATGTGCATATATTTGAATATGAATGAAGGAATAAATTAATTCTAAATTATTCCCTTGGCTTTTCCTGTCTTTTAGGCTTTTTTTAATACTGGAAAGGATACTCAAGCAAGATAAACTTAACATAGGACAGAGAGGATATGGTGAGAGTTAAGAGCACTGTCTTTATGTTCAGACCCATGTGCTAATAGACCTGTTGCTACTTACCACTTGGGTAAACTTCAGAATACATTTTTAGTCTTAAATTTTACTTCTTTTTTCTGAAAAACTAAGGTAATGTATCTTCCTCTCAAACCTGATTGCTAAGACTTAATAAAATGTTGTATGTCTGCCTTGCTTCTTCCTGACATATAGTGAATTCCTTAATGGTCACTGCATATTATACTACCTAGAAGTGTCATACGAACAGCGAACAGCGTACTCACAATTCACGCTGTCAAGCTTTGTGAAAACCTGAATACTATCAGTAACTACTTAGTGATTCCATGGAAACCAGACATGGGATTAGTAATGAGATCCAGATGAACAGGGGCACTAGAAGTTTATTTTATTTGTTCAATCATTCTTTAAATAAATATTAATTAGGCAACTACTATAAACCAAATATTGTGCTAGATGCTAGGAATATATTGATTGAAAGGAAGGATAAGATTTCTTTCCTCAGTTTGTTCCAAGACCAAAGCAGTTCAAGTAATAAATAAGTAAATCCTTATATAATGACAACTTTTCACAAATTCTAGGAAAAAAATGAACTGGGCACACTAGAGAAGAATAATTGGGTAGATGTTGGAGGAGTCTTTCAGCCCACTTCCCTAGGGGTGGCACCTGAGATGAGACTGTGTCAGTGTAACTTATTAGGAAGGCTTCCAGGTAGATGTGATGGGAAGTGAGGAAGCAGGCAAAGCAAGAACTAGAGGAAGCCAGAGTGTGGTATCAAGCAAAGAGCCCCAGAGAGTAACTTTGCCTCAATCCACAGGAAGACCAGGAAGACTATGAAGAAATGTAGTTTAACTTTGGAGCTGGATTGAGCAGGAAGGGGGAAGGCTGGAGTATTTATCCCCCCATCCCTGTGCTACTGTTCAGGCTGTCCGCCGGGATAGCTAGCCATGAAACCACAGGCAGCCCAGCTCTCCGTGTGCAGTCAGAGGCATCTCAGCGTCCTGGAAATCATCGCCAACAAGGACCCAGAGGCTGACGGGAGTGAAAACACTCACACGGGGAGTGTTTGTTTAAAACATCAAAAGGCGACCCAGGATGACATGGGCCAGAGTAGTGACATCATTTGCTATTGGGAATGAGACGATATTAAAACCCAGACCTGAATAATTAGAAACGGGATAGAGTTTTTAGAAGAAGGAACTATTTATAGAAAGGATCTGAGATAGACAAAAATATGATGTGTTTAAAGAACTGGAAAGATATATTTTGGTAGGATAATGACTGAAAACAGGAATATTTAAGACTGGAGAAATATACAGGGTTGGAAACTTTTAAATTATAAAAAACTTCCTATTTATTCTGTGTTCAGTGAGTTTTCATTGAAAATTCTCAAGTCTTGGAGTAACAGCATCTGATGTTGTTTTTAGGAAAATCTGTAGCCACCATGTGCAGAATCAATTTGAGCAGAGCAGAGGAGCACAATCCAAGGTTCTATTCTTTGGTTGTGTTGTCCTCCAGGTGAGGGGATGTGGAGTACTAGTCAGGAAGAAGAGTAGTAAAGATCTGGAGAGATGAGCAGAAGTAATGTGCTTTGTGCAAGGAGAGCCAATAGGATTTATGATGAATTGAGTGTGTGGAGGAAAGAATGGAAGGAATTGGATGTTTTGCTTGGTTCTAGGTATAGTAATTAAAAGGACAGGGCAGCTCTTCACTGAGACTGGAAAGAATAAAAATCAGTGAGATAAATCAGGTCAAGATAATATTTAGGTCAATTGATAACCTTCATGCTACCTTCAAATCCTGTGTCAAATCTGAAATTCTAGTTGATGTTCATGCAAGGCATCGTACAGACACTCCCCAAATGATCACATGCTATGGTGTCTCTCAGCCATGAATCAGATTTCAATTTCCTCTTTTATTGTAATATCATTTGCTTCTCTACTTAAGGCTAAGCATAGATTCAAAGATGAGTCCTTTCCATGTTTTCATTGAAGATTTTTGTGCATATTGCTTTTCTTCAGTGTCTGATACATCATTCCAGACTTGTGTAGCAATAGAATGAGTAGGCCCTGCAAAAAAATACTATCAGACAATATTACATAGACATAGTGAACTTCAAAGCTGGCAGCCAAATTCTAGAAACCTCATGTGGGTGGCTTGGAGCTCTGCCACAGGAAACCTGTTGATAGAAATGCTTATGTGAGGAGAGCAACTGAGAACACAGTAAAAATAATTCTCTTGCCTAAAATAATTCCTCATTTCAAAGCACTTGAATCAGGGAGTATAAGCAACATATAACCTTGGTTATGGTGGCAACTTGACTGTTTGCTTCTTTGAGCTTTGGCAACTGAGCACCATTCCATAGATTAGTCGAGTCCTCTGCCCTCTGTTAAGTGAAGAGTTTGAATGATAGTTGAAGTGAGAAAAAATGAATTAACCTCAGGAGCCCACTTTTATGCATCATCAGTGAATATTTGAAGTCATGCTGAGAAGCTTCTGGAACTGTTTCTGCATAAAGCAAAACAGGGTTGCATTACAGATACATTTTGTTTAGAATGGAGAGTAGAGAGTGTATGGAAGCTAGATTCTGATGTTCAAGTCCCATATTCAGTATTTTGTCTGTTTTCACAAGCTATATTTAGTACATGTTATTAAAAAGTACTAAACATTAACGATGTAAAAGCTACATTTCCAGTCTTTAATTAGAAACACTTTCCTGTGAGACAATCCACAATATTACTTTATCTACAGTTACATGTGCTGGCCTAGGTAAGTCCTTGCCTCTCCAGGTTGTCCAAACAATAAAAAATATAATTTTGATCTTATATCATTTTTATGTAAAAGCTTTCAGTTGGTCATACCGCAATGGTACACTTGTATGTCAGACTTTCAAATAGACTTTCTACAAAAACAAAACAAGGTGCAGAAGTTTAAAGCTTAAAAAACATCTTTGGATTAAAAGGAGATCCATACAGACTCACTCAAATCTCATACTAAATTCCTCTCCATGTTAACTTCAATTATAGATATTACAAAGTCTTTCTTTAGTGACTCATAAACTTAAAACTGGCCATTTATACTAAAGTCTGATAAGAAATAAGAAGTTTTATTCCAAAGATTTTGCCTGTGTGTAAGTATAGTATACACACACACACACACACACCCTTCATGTGCGCACACAGTTTACTGTTTAGCTTTTTATCAGTGTATTAGTCAGTTTTCCCAGTGATACACACAATTTAATAGAGAAGTTCAGTTTGGCTCATGGTTTCAAGGGATTCCGTTCATGCTTCGCTGCCTCTAAAGTAGGAACATCATGGAACAGTGTGGCAGAGTGACAATGTTTAGTGCATGATGATCAGAAGCAGAGTAGGGGAGCACTGTCTGAGACAAAGGGGAGAGGTTACACCTCCATGAGCCACCCAGACACACTCAAGTATGCTCTATTCATCTCCTCAGTGGCTCCTAAGCCTACCAAGTTGGCACCGTTAAGCTTCACAATCAAAATCACAGTCACAGCATGAAACATTGAGATTGTTAGTAATCATGAGGGATCAGCTAATGTATGTTTGTAATTGGCTTTAAACCATATATAGATCTGCTGCATTTTACCATATGAAATAAGTCAGTCTTCTCCATGCTGGAGTTATTGACTATGATGACAGTAATTCAGGAATGTCATCTTAGTTGTTTCAATGAAGCAAATGTAGAAAAGTGGTTAATGCTATGGGTTTGAGAGCCTGACAATCCTGGTTTCAAATCCCAGCTTAACTATAAATTCAGTGCTATTTTGATGATTATTTAAACTCTGAGCATGGTTTACTATAAAATAATAATGATAGCTCCCTCAGAGTGGTTAAATGTTACTATTTATTAAATATCCCAGCATAGAGAGCACTTAAAAAATTAGCTACTGTTCTTATTATGTCAACATCATTAATATTTCAGTTCTTAAGTGACTATTGGAACAATAATAAAAATTCCAAAGAATTCTGTCTCAAGCTCTGTAAACTGAGTAAATGAGACAACACATTTTGCAAACACACTGAAAATTCCATGGCTTTGTGCAAATATAGGAATGTTTTATTATCATTGGTCTTAAGGGTAAAAGCATTTCAGTCCTGGTAAAGAAGTGTTTTAAATTTCAAATAAAGATAGATAGGTAATACTGATGAGAAGCCATCTCATCTCTAGTATTTTGCTTTGCTCAGGTAATTCAAAGCAGAGGTCAGGATACAGGGGCATTGAAACACTTCCTAATGCACTGAGTTGACAGCATGAGAAAAGTAACGGGCATTTAGAGTTACAGAACTATGCAGAATTATTGTCTTAAAGAGACCAGAAACTGATCACGAATCACCTCATGTTGTAATTTATGTGTTTTTGATTCCCTCTACTCAGTGATGTTAGATAGTCTGTGAACAGCTGGAAAGTGGGTCTCTAATTAAAGACAAAGAGGGTCAAACATTATTCTGGCTTCCATGTTTATGCCAAGAGGAGCCTACATTTCCATAGATACTGTAGCACCTGTTTCAGGAAATATTCATTCAGTCAATGACTGTTTATCAAGCACCTACTTTACACTATGAGCTACCAATTTTTTTTTGTACCAGAGTTTGAACTCATGAGGTTGTGCTTACCAAGAGTTATCAAATTATTATGAGGAAAACTTGAGACTTATTCATCCCTCTTTATTAGCAAACCTTTGTTTCTCAGGTTTGCCCAAAGTTGTCATATGATCATCAGTAAATTACCTTCAGAACTTTGCCTAAATGTGTTTATAGGTGATGTAAAGCTACAACTCCCATCTTTATTATCTCATTGCTGCTCAGAAGTGAAAATTAATTGACAGGTAAGGAATTACTTTGAAAGGCTACAATTAATTATGAAAAATTCTGTTGTAACAATCATCATATAACTTAAAGGAATCCAAAGTCACTTGATTCTGTGGACAGACTCATTAAAGCACCTAAGAAAGTCCAAATGGTGTGGGTTGACTTAATAAAAGACAAGGAAAAATTCAAAAGAGTTTGCAAGTTTGAAAAGCTGCCCCAAACCATCATGTATTGTTCAGCTCTCTCTTGATCCCCTCTCACCGTGCTTTAGTCCAGTGCTTCTTGAGCTGTGGTGAATATCCAAGTGATAAATGCCTGGCTGAAACTCAGGGCTTTCACAGAGCCTCTGTATCAGTTGGTCTTGGCTGAGTTCAAGAATCTGCATCTATAACAAGTTCTAGGAAGTGCTGATGCTATCAATCTGGGGAACACACCTGAAGAAATGAAAGGAGTCTGCTCTTTCTGTATTTGAGACCAATCGGTGTGACACATCTCAAATGAAGAGTGAAAAATACCTGACCCTGAGCTCTACACACATATGAAAAAGTATCTGCTTCCTAGAGGTCACAGCAAAGTGAGCCTTCCCTGCCTGGAGCTCTTGCTCTACCCTCCTCCCCAGTCTAAACCTCACACATTTTATTCTGTCGAAGACATATTCTCAAGTAGTTTTTGGTGCTCAACCCAAAGGAGTAGGCTGGGATTTCAACATCCATGTCCAAGATACTTATTTACTCATTCAACAAATGCTGTTTTATTCAGTAGCTACTTAATAACAGGCACTGTTATAGATAGTAGGAGAAAGAGAAACTTGAAAGCATTTATCAAATTACTACATTCTCCTATCTTCAACTTCTCAGTGGCTTTCCTTTGCAATTATTGTTAAGTCCAGACTCCTCAATTAGCATGGTAGAAAAAAATCCCTCCAAATTGTTCCTTGTCATCATTCAAAAGGTTCCTGTTCTTTCTTTCTACCCTTTTGGTGTACTGAGTTCATTCAGATTATAGGAACTCTGCATATGTAGCGTCTCTCCGTGTAGCCCTCTCTCTGACTCTCTAACTCTCCTTGTTCTCCTGCAGATCTTATACCACATGTCAACTCCACAGAATATGACTTCTGACCCTACTTCTAGTACACTTCACTGTCACTGCTCCTTATTTTATTACTGTTTTCCACTTCATAGCATTTACTGCCCTTGGATATGTAGTTACTGTTACTACTGTGGGAACTTCTTGAAAGCAGCAACTTCCCAAAAGTGTTCCTTCTTGTTCTCCAATGCCTAGAGCACCTGACATCTCATAGGCTCTTGCTTAAACTCAATTGAATTTATTATGAATGAACAAAGCACTATGGTTTTCAACATGTCTCTTCCCTCAGTTTGTGGTTCTTCAACACCAGTGACCGAATCTACCTCATCTTCATGTACCTGTGTTCAACATAGGTTGTACATGCAGTAGGTGCTCAAGAGATAACTTGGAAGAATAAGTACCCAAAGTGGGCATTGTACTTGGTTCACCTCATGAGGAGTTTAAGAGTGAATGTCAGGTGAAGCAGATTAGAGGAGGAAGGAATCATTGACATAAGGATGTGGCCTGAAGTTGGAATTTAGTAACTCTGAAGAGAGTAACATCAAAGGGAGACTTGGAGTTACAGAAGGTAATTTTAATAAGAAAATATAGGGGATAGATATGAAAGAAATTACATAGGCGAGGTGAAGCAACACTCTTTCTAACTCAGATTTAATTACTTGGAAATGGGTGTGGAATTTATATTTGAACAAAGTGGAATGAAAAGATAGAGGAAAGGGAGACAGCCAAAGGCAGGGATGGCACTTAGGCATGAGGGTGCTCAATCACTGAGAGCGCCAGTCGGTGCCTCCTGCTTCTCTCCAGTGGTGGGAAAGTTCTGCTGAAAGGGGTACAGGGATATAATGGATCAGACAGGATGTAAGTAGAGGAGCTTGTTTAAGAATGACTTGACCTGAGTAAGATGAGTTGGAACTCAGGTGAATTTCAACTTTACTGAAAATCACAAAGTTCTATAAGTCTCAATAAAAATGATTGAAAGTAATGGCTTGTTCATGAAGGAGTAACTGTAATGGTTGATACACTGTATCAATTTGAGAAGTTTAGAAGTTTAAATAAGCACCCAGTAGGGAACTAGGGTTCTTACTTTGTAAACAAGTTCATCCTGTGCAAGAGGTGGGCACAGCCATAGTGTGAGTGTTACAACTGCCGTAAGAGGTTGTAGTCTGCTTACAACATAAGGGAGGAAAAGAGGTTTGTTACACCCCACCCCTTTTGCTCTTGCTGCTTTTGCTGTCTTCTGCCGCATTGAAGTGTCGCCCCTATGTCATGTCACCCTGATTTCTAAACAGCTAATTACGGACTGAAACCTCCACAAACCATGAGCTAGACAAACTTTTCATTCCTTAATTTTTGCTGTTGGATATTTTGTCCCAGCAATGAGAGAAAAGTAACCAAGACAGAACTTGGTACCAGAGGAGTGCGGTACTTGCTGTGACTATACCTGATCATGTGGTTCAAGAGCCTTTGGGAATAGCTCTTGGGAAGGGTTTGAAAAGGTTCAGAGATGTCACCTGAAAGAATAGATCCGGGATACCTTAGGCTGTTCTGTATGGAAGATTCTAGTCAGAGCTTAGAAGACCAGAAGGCTGATAGCAATCCATCAGGTAAAGACCAGGCTCAGAAGCTTTCTGTTGGGAAGAATTACATTGGTTACTGGACTCCAGATGATGTACATAATGGCTTGGTGGAAAATTTGTCTTTTTTGCTTATATCCAGTGAGTTTGCTTGAGACTGAGATTAAGGGAAATGTACTAATTATTCTGGCACAAGAAATTTCAAGGTAGTCAAATACTGAGGTTGTGGCATGGCTATTGTTGGGGGTTTTTTGCAGGTCTATGTTGAAAATCAAGAGCACAGTGCTAAACGGGATGATTTAAAATGTGAGTTCAGCCATAAAGGAAGCTCCAGTAAAGTCATTGCCTACAAAGATAGAGCTGAGGAGATCTCCATTGCTGAGAAAGAACAGAAGAATAGAAAGATGGCCTGAGGGAATTATAAGAAACAGCAAGTCTCTACCCTTTGCAACCTCAAAACTGCAAAATTGAAAGACTTTGCTTTAAGGAGAAACCTGCAAAGTACCAGGTTCTAGAATGGTGGCAGCACAGAAAATGTGTTCCTCAGAATTTGATTGAGAATGCTCAGCAGTCTAGGCCCTCAACCCCTGCACGCATGAGAGGAAAAAGACTGGCTACTCCTCCAGATGGCAGCAGACCTTGGCAGCATCCATGTGGTGCTGGTTTTAAGTACATGGGGAATGTGAGAGTTACGAGGTTAAGAAGGCTTCCACCCCAGTTTCATAAGGCCTGGGAGGCCAGGCAGTGCCCCTTGAGAGGGCAATGCATGAAGCGGTGAATGTGAAGCCAAAGGTGAGTGGAGATCCCAGAAACCTGGAAAAACCAGGAATTTGGATCATCTAAGGAAACTTGCAAGTAGGGAGCAAAGCTAGCCCCAGAGAGAAGCCATGTGAGTTATAACCACTGAAAGTGCTATAGGAGGTGGAGCCATGCAAGCACTTAGGAGCTCATAACTTGATTGGCTCTAATGGAGCACATAGATATACAGGACTTAATGTTCACCCTGCTAGATTTTGGATTTGCTTTGGTCCCAATTCTTTATATTTCCCTGTTTATAACATTTGGAATGAAAATGTCTGTCTTGTGCCTTTGAGTGCTGGAAGTGATTAACTTTTCATTTGTACTTGGGCTCACAACTAAGAGTTTGTTTTAAATCCTGGAGGACACTTGAGACTTGGACTTTTCAGCAATGCTACTCTTTGGTAAGCCTGAGGATTCCATGGGCAATATTAGAAAATATAAGGAATAGGATAATGAGAAAATAAGAACTGATCATTGAGAGAAATGAGACAACAGTCAGAGTAAGGCCTTTGGGATTTTTTCAAGATAATTTAATTTTGGGTTTTGGATTTCACCCTTCTCTCATTATGTAATCATGGGTAACTCATTTTTCTTAGTTTTAATTTCTTCTGTGAAAAAGGATCATTGTCATTTATGAAGGTGAAAGAGGTGATGCATAAGCAGTTAGCAGAGGAGCTTGGTCATATGAAAGCTCAAAAATAATAAATAGGAATCAGTAAGGTGGTCTTATATGTTTAAAACAATGCATTTTTTACCAGTTAAATGAAATCTAAATTAAACAAAAAACTTAGTTCATGAGCATCACTTGAAGATTTTGAATTGTTAACTTTGCATTTTGCTCCTATAAGACTATAAATCTGTAGTTCTGGAGTGGAGCCTAGGAATGTGCATTCATAACAAGCCAACAACACGGGTTACGCTCTCTCTTCTAAAGGATGACAGAGCCACACTGAGAGGCACCTCGGAAAGTGAACAGTAATTGGTTGTGTTATGTAATATAGAGCCAATACTGTAGTCATAATAGTATTGAAACAGTAACTCCAGTTAACCTTCTGGAGGAATGTTCTCAGCACAGGGTGTTTAGAAAGACCTCACATCCAGTTCCAAAACATTTCCATCATCCCAAATAGAAAACTCAAACTAATTAAAACAATTTCTCCCAATTTTCTCTCCCTTTCTCCTGCTCCTGAAAACCACCAATCCACAGTCTGTCTCTCTACGATCAAATTTACCTATTTTAGATAATTCATATAAAGAGAATCAAACAGCCTGTAAACTTTGGTGTCTTGTTTCTCTCATTTAGCATACTATGTTTGAGGTTGATCTGTATTTTATATTAATATGCGTTTGCATTACATATTGATGACATCCATCAGGGGGAGTTAGTACATGAACATACTACATCGCAATTTTAATTTTATCCATTTCTGCCTCCTGTCCCCTACCTTCCATCTCATGGTTCCTTCCCCTTTTGCAAAGAGTTCTTTCTCCCTGCCTCATGCTGTAGCATGTTCAATACTTTAGTTTTTCCTAGGTCTAAATAATATTCTATTGTATGCCTCTACCACAATTTGGTTACCCACACTTCCGTGGGGGGGCATTTGGGCCATTTCTACCATTTAGCTATTGGAAACAGTTCTTTTATAAAGGTGCATTCGTAGAAACTATTATGACATCTCTATGCAGTAGAGTTGGCTAAACACGCTGATTTAACCCAAGTATGGTAGACCTAGGTAATTTTAATGTAGGGTTACTTTGAGAATCTCTTTTTTAAGTGTTGAAGAGCTATTTGAATTTCATAAATAATGTTAGCATTCTTTATCAGGCAAATTCCTTTCCTGAGAATAATAGAATATCCCTCTACATAGTTCAGTGGACAGAGTATTTAATACTGCAGGCTGGATAGCTAGATAAAGAGTAATGACTCCAGCTTAGGTTGGAGCTAACAATTGAATTAGCTCTGTCCTGCATCAAATGTGCCCATAGCACAAGAAGTCCTAAATAACCTACTGAATATATTCCACTATTCTCTTCCCAGAAGATTCTTTCTAGCAATGTCCCAGGAGAGGGGCGGGGGAAATGCATGTTATTCCTCTTGGTGAAAAACCAAGCGAATGAACTAAAAATGAGCTGCAGAGACCCCTCACAGCGACCTGAGAAGTGGTGTCAGGATTTGTTAAAGCTGAATGTGAGCAGCATCCAGTGTAAAAGGGAAGGAGATTGCTGTGGCAATTATTTTAATGAAAAGGAATGCTCATCCTACCCAGGAAACACACACTGATGTTTCAGAAAGGTAAGACTGTCTCTTTGATGCAAGGCTTTGTTCTGAAAAAGCTCACATCTCAGAAGTTCAAAGTTCTTTGTATGGACTTTCTCGAACCCTCTGTGGGGTGGATGGCAAGTATTATTCTTATTTCACAGACGATAGGAAAGTTGAAATGCAGAGAGGTTAAGGGTGTGATTTGAACTCATTTTTCAGAATTTTAAGAGGGGACCCAAGGGTTTCTGGTTCCAGAGACTTTTCACAGCTGATTCTAGTGTCTCTCAGACCTTTCACCACGAAGTTAGCATGCAGTGATTACTTTTTTAATAAGGGTGTATCAGTAAAGAAAGATGGCTATTTTTAATTTAATACACTGATCTGACTGAACATTCTATTGAGTTCATGAAGGTATAATTATTGATTCACAAGGTGCAAATATATTTTTATGTTGGAAATCACAGTGTTGTGTTAGCATTGAGAGTATTTCATCAGATGTCACAAGGTATTATACTTAGGTGGTATTGAATGGCTATCTTTCTCATCATATTTTATTTCCTTTCATTATGATAACAAAGGGGTATTAAAAGCCACATTCAAGCACATCGTCTGCATACCAGAAAGATAACTCAGGTGTGATCATTTTGTGGTACCAACTGAAAAGATAAATAATTTTCCACTTAGTCAAAACTTTCAGTAGTATCATTGATTGAACAATATACTAGATAGTAAACCTTTTCTTTCAGCACCCCAGAATCATCTGAGAATCATTGTATTCTTGATATTAGTCCTCCATCCCAATTGCTGAGTGTATTTTTATTTCTTTCATCTATTAAACTACAAAAGTAAGCTATGCATGGTAGCACATGCTTATAACCTGACTGCTTTTTTTTTTATTTAAAAGAAAAATAAAAAACAATCAGACAAAATTGCAAAGCAATATAGTAGGAGAGAAACGATTTCTTAATACGATGATATTGTTATCTTCAAAGTACTTGCTTTGATTATAAGATACAGACGTGAAAACCTGATCAAAAATATAAGCACAAACCTTTCTTTTCAATGAACTAATAGAAAGTAATATAAACATATATACATGATATATAAATATTTATTTATTGTTTCATTTTCCTTCCTTGTTTTCTCCATTTCCCTTTTCAGTGTCTCTTTCTGTTTGAACATATTCTTCCCCTTTCCTGTATTTGTATATATTTTGGATCTTAGTTACTCTTTCAGCTTCTTACACTAATGAGCTAATATGACACTTATACATGTGAGTCTGATTTTTTAACTTATGAGTATGGCCTCAATTTGCATAAATTTAACATACAAAAGTCTCGAGTTTATCTTCTTTATAGTGGAAAGGTACTTCATTGTATAAAATTGTCACTTTTTTTTAATCTATTCCTTGGTTGATGGGTATTTGTGTTGTTTCCAAGGTTTAGCTATTACAAATTGTACTGCTATAAACATGAGTGCCCATGTATCACTGTGGTATGACAATTTTTTTAAAGTGGTGAAAGTGTGGTGAAAGGGCTGAGAGACAGTGGAAAATTTGTTTTAATTTCTCTGGGAAAATACCCAGATGGGGAATAGCTGGGTCAAATGGAACCTCTAATCCTAGCTTCTTGAGGACTCTCCACATTGATATTCATGGTTTTTGCTCAGTCTACACTCCTATCAACAGTTGAAAAGGCTTGTTCTTTTCCCCACAGCCCCACTAGCATTTGTTACTAGTTGATTTCTTGATGATAGCTATTTCTGGGTTGAGATGGTATCTCAGTGTTGTTTTGATTTGCATCTCTTGAATGACTAATAATGTTGAACACTTTGTCATATATTTATTTCTTAGTTGCATTTCTTCATTTGTGTATTCATCTCAGATGCCCATTTATACAGTGGATCTTTAAATTTGGAGAGGTCTGATTTTCTTCAACTCTTCTTAATTCTAGATACAGGTCCTTTGCTGTGGGACAACTGGCTAAAAAATTTCCCACTCTGAGTTGTGTTTTCACTTTGTTGGTGATTTCTTCTGATGTACAAAAGCTTTTTAATAAGATGAAACCCCAGTTGTTGATTTTTTGAAGTACTTCCCATGAAGACTGACTTTTGTTAATAACTGTCTACATCTATGTGTTTAAGAGTACTACCTACTTTTTCTTCCAGTAGATTTAGTTCTTCTGTTTTAATATCTAGATCTTTGATTCATTTAACTTTAATTTAGTGCATGGTGATAGACATGTGTCTTGTTTTTGACTTTGGCATACAGAGAGCTGGTTTTTCTGGTGGCATTAATGAAAGACACTATCTTTCTTTTAGTGAATGTCTTTGGTCCCTTTGTTAAGGATATGGTGGCTGAGTGCCTTTGTAGCTGTGTCTGCATCTTCTAATATGTTCTGATGACCCACAGGTCTGATCTTTGGCTAGTACCATGCTGATTTTATCACAGTAGCTTTGTAGTATAATTTCAAGGCAGGAATTGTGGTGCCTTCTGCCTTGCCTTTTTTGCCCAGTATTGCATTTGCTTTTCTATGTCTCTTCTGGTTCCAAATGAATTGTAGGAATGTTTTCTGTAGTACTGTGAGGTATACTAGTTCTATTTTGATCAGTATTGTGTGATTTGTATAACAATTTTGACATTACATCCATTTTCACTGTCCATGAGCAAGGGATATCTTTCCATTTTCTTATATCTTCTTCAAAGTACTGTAATTTTCAATATATGGATCTTTTACTTCCTTTGTTTGATTGATTCCAAAATATTTAATTTTATGAATGCTATTGTGAAGGTTGTGGTTTCCCTAATTTGTCTCTCAGTGAGTTTGTTGTTTGTGTACAAGAATGTTACTGATTTTTCAGTGTTGACTTTGTATCCAGCTACAATGCTTAATTTACTTATTAACTCTAGACATCATTTGGTGGAGATTTGGAGTCTTGTATGTAAAGAAGCATGTCATCTGCAAAAAATGATAATTTAACTTCTTCCTTTCCTATTCCTGTTCCTTTTGTTTCTCTCTCTTGTCTGGTTGCTATGACTGGTGTTTTCACATCTGTATTGAATAGGAGTGCTGACAGTGGACATCCTTGTCTTCTTCCTGATTTTAGAATGAAAGCGCTACAATTCATTTAGTAGGTTTTTGGCTGTTGGTTTGTCATAAATAGCTAATATCATATTGAGATAAAGACCATCTATTCTGATTTTCTAAAGGAATTTTTATAATGAATGAGAGTTGGACTTTTTTTATTTGAAAGAGAATAAAACAAAAGGAGGCAGTACAGAGCAGATCAGAACAGGACAACATACGCAACACAGTACTTTACATTAAGTCAACTGGACATCAACAGTATCTAATACCATATCTCTTACTCTGCTATAGTTGAGCATAGTTTCAAATACAATAATATCAAACATAACACAACAGTATAAAGCCATGCATAGAGTGAAAGAATTACAGGGCTGTCTGAACCAAATAACAGAAAATGATCAATGGGTACTATAATATCTCATTTTTGATAAAAAAAGAAAAAAATTTGTTTGAACTATCACACATATTCAAATTCCAATAAGACACAATGTGGTAGATAGAACCAATGGTAGTAGAACAAAAAAACCATGGTAGGACTTCTAAGAAGGATAATATTAAATCAGCAATAGCTGTCATAATGTTTTCTTCAAAACAGCTGTTCATATCATCACGCATGATACAGTCAAACAAAACAGGATAACACCATTCCAACTGATGATTTAAAACTTTGAAAGACTTCGAAGCTATGAGATGGGGACTCATGCTTACCATAAAGTCTTATATACTCTTATCAAATCTCATATTAGGGAGATTATATGGTATTTACCCTGGTGAGTTTGGTTTATTTCACTTAAGAGAATGGTCTCAAGTTGTGTCCATTTATTTATAAATATCTCGATGTGATCATTCTTTATAGCTGAGTAGTACTCCATTGTATAAAAATGCCACAACTTTTTTATC